>PVLC010000992.1:0-164450 GCA_004027655.1 Graphiurus murinus | reverse complement strand
TGGACGCAGGGGGCAGAGGGACGCCCTCAAGCAAGTGATGTAATTACACAATCATATCAAGGTCACTCACCAAAGTGAACCTGAGGGGGAGGGAAGGGGAGGGGATTGGGGTGGGAATTGGGGAAAGGGTCAAATGACAACTGTGTGCAAATATGTTGTTAACAATCCGTACGCAACAAAGATGTATGCTATATTGCACAAATTTACTACAATAAAAAAATTAAAAAAAAAAAAAATAAAGAATAAAAAATAGGGCTGGGGGTATAGCTCGGAGGTAGAATGCCTCTGAGTTCAATCCCCAGTACAGCAAAAAAAAAAAAAAGTTATCAATGTTAAGGTTAGGGCATTGGTAGGGAAGAAATGTTATCCTGAAATTTAGAATGGGGGCAAGTTAAACAAAAAAAGAATGAGAACCCATAGAAAACCCCTAATTAAACTGAGGACAGTCTGATGGGTCTTAGTTGGCTTTAGAAGTAGCATCTTCAACTCTCTGTGAGATTAACCCTGACTGGGTAAATTCTGAGGACCTCCCCTGAGGCAATTAACTTGCAAGACCCTGCTCCTTCTCCTCAAGAACACCACCCACCATCTTCTTTACTTGTAGGCTCCTTATTAGATTCAAGTCCCAGCAAGACAATAAAGAGAAGACACAAAGCATGATCCACCAAGGGCTGTGCTAAACTTCAAGATAACTGCTTGCATTTTCTAATTTATATGAATAGAAATCTGAGAAAAATGTGTCAATAGAAATTAAAAATATGAGACAATTGTGGGAAAGACATAAATTGAGTTTAGGCTGACTTTTATATGAATCCACTTATCAGAAATTCTACATTTAATGTTGTCTCTCAGTTAGTTAGAAAGGGCTCTATATCATATAAGAACATCGAGACAACATAGCTTTCTACAACTGAGGAAGAGAGCCCTCACTAGCAATTGAATTTTGTATCATCTCTTTCTATCTTTTAGTTTTCTATGGTGATGGGATTGAACCCAGGGGTGTTCTACCTCTTAACTAGATCCTCAACAGTACGATCTAGCTAAGCTATTGTATGCTGACCTTGAGCTTATAATTTTCCTCTCTGAGCCTTCTAAATACTGAGATTACAGATGCGTGCCTCTATGCCTGGCTTGATAACACCGTAATCTCTCCTCAATGTTCTAGTTACCCAAACTATGAAAATATATTTCTGTTGTTTAAGTCATCTAGTCTGTGGCATTTTGTTATATCACTCTAAGGAGACTAGCATACCAGGTAGTTTAATGCAAATGGCTTCATGGAACTTTGGCATTTTTAAGACTCAGTTGCAGCACTAGTGGAATGCTAATATTTTGCAGAGGTAGAAAAAGTTTCACAAGGAGGCTGTGTGAGCTATAAATCACTGTCTACTGTATGGTGCTATTTCTCTCATAGTTAGGAATCATGTATCCAGGTATTAAGTTGTTGTAATAAGATTGACACTACAGAGAACTCAAGAGACTCGCTGCTAAGAAAAAAAACTAACCCAATGAAAAAATGGGCAAGTGAACTAAATAGATGCTTCACAAGAGAATAAATACAGATAGCCAATAGCTGTATGAAAAAATATTCAACATTATTAGCAATCAAAGAGATGCAAATCAAAGCTACCCTGAGATTTCACCTAACCCCAATTAGACTAACAATCTTTAAAACCACAAAAAATAGTTTGGTTTCCATTTTGGGGGGTAGATGCCCAGAAGTGGTATTGCTGGATCATATGGTAGGTTCATTCCCATTCATCTGAGCATTCTCCATACTGTTTTCCAAAGCAGTTGCACTAATTTGCAGTCCCACCAACAATGTAATAGAGTTCATACTTCTCCATACTCTCCTTAGCATTTGATGGTATTTGTGTTTTTAATAATTGACATTCGAATTGGAGTTAGGTGAATTTATTTCTACTTGCTAATGAAAATATTGTTCTACTTTTCTCTTTATCTTTCTTCTTTTTTCTTCTCATTCTCCATTCATAACCATTAATTCTGTTTCATTTCCTCACACTTTTCTGTGCCAAAATCACATGAAGCTAAACATTTTCCTATATACTGATGAGCCTAATTATTTCTTATCACTTCTTCATTCTCAGGCCACATAGCATATATAAATATCATCGGCTATTCTCCTTTGCCAAGTGCCATTAGCTTTTGAGTTCTAAGCTCTACCAGTAAAAATTAATACTACTAAGCTTGAAGTGAGGAAATTTGGTTTAGTAAAGCAAATTAATAAAGGTACGTTTTCCTTTGATTGTCTGCAATCAAATTGGAGTCTTACAATATTGAAATATTTCTGAGCTGGGGGTAGTGGTACATGCTTGTAATCCCAGCATTTGGGAGGCTGAGACTGGAGGATCTGGATTCGCAGCCAGCCTCAGCTACATAGTGAGGCCCTCCGCAACTTAGTGAGACCCTGTTTCAAAACAAAGAATAGAAAATAGAGCTGGGGGTATAGCTCAGAAGTAGAATGCCTCTGGGCTCAATCCTCATTGCTGCAAAAAAAAAAAAAAAAAAAGGGAAATATTTCTATACCTGCTCAAAATGTAGTTTTAAACCCAGGTTTCTGCTTGGAAAGGAATAATTGGTGCAGTCAGGGTATTTTTTTTTTTATCTTTTGGTTATTCTTGTTTTAAACATTTCTCAGTATTTTCTTCTTTAATTACATTTATAAAAATTGATACAGAAATACTAGCTTAATATTATTAAATAGTATAGATATACAGGGGTAAAAATTAAATTTTGATATTTTTACCATGGTAATATTTTAATCTGTTTTGGATCCTTAGTATTCAACTTGCAATATAGCAACTTGGATATAGGAAAGTTAAATTCTCTATTCTTTAGTTTTCACACATGTAAAATGAAAACCAATATAGTACCTACTTTATATTGTACAATGAAAATGATAAATTACTTTAACAAATGTATAGTACCTAAACCAGTGTTTGGAATATACTAAGCCAAAATATTGTTGAATATGTGTAAGGCAACATTTGTATTTAATAGTAAACATTCTCTATTTAACAGGTAATAATTTTATAGGATATTAAAATCAGATAAGTTGGAAAAAAAATTTATAAACCTAAGAGAAGAAACACAGGGGAATATGAACTACCTAAAAACTATTAAACATACATATTTAACATGGAATAAAAGTAATTATTATTCTAAGATTTTCAAATACTTAGATGAACACTGAAAATCAATTACAGGGAATCCAATCAGGGAAAAATATCCTGCATTCAGCATTTTATTTATATACACATATGCTCATAATTAGATTTTGTAAAAGAAGCTTACAATTATGTTATTTAGAGTTATTTATATTTGAATCTTTTTAATTCTTATTAGAACAACAAAATTGTGTACTTGAAATATACAAAAAAATATATGAGTACCATCTAGTGGCAAAACAGAAGGTAAGCAACAAGTCAGAAAAAAATTGGGTTAAAGTCAGGGGAAGAATAAGATTATAAAAAAGAATAAAGTTATGGCTAGAGTCTGTAACTATCAATAATAAGGATGTGTCTTTGTTTTGGTGAGTATGGTGCTTAAACACTGAAATGCTTAAGCTGTAATATATAGGGAAACAATGTACTTCTACTGAAACTATGCCCTGACAACATTTCTACATAATGAAGGTACAATAATGAAGACATATCTAAATTCTAGAAGCCTACAAGTTGATTTTTTTTAGAAAGTAAGCCCTCATGTTGACACAGCTTAATAGGAATGCTATGCTACTGTGGCATATGGCCTGGGGGAGGAGAGGTTTAGATACTATTTATTATATAGATGCTATTTAATATATAAAATGCAAACTGCATTTTAACAGGCTTTCTCAGAAATATAAAAGTAATTATGATAGGAATAATTTATTTTGGGAAGACATTGTCATAATTATCCTCAAAATTCATGTGAAAAGAATTGAACCTTATCTAAGGATAGCTGCTTTGTAAGAGATGACAATAAGAATTCAATTTCAGATCTGCTTGGTTACTCAAACTAAACAAATGAGAGATGCTTTCTCAAATATGTATTATAAATTATATTTGATTTGAATGTTGTATTAGTACTTAAGGAAATAATAAGAATTCATATCCTGATAAAGTTTATAAAATTATAAATTATGTCCAATGAATGAAAATCAGCAGAACATGAAGACTACAATCTCTTTGGTTATTAAGAGCAAACAATAACAGAAATAACCCACATGAAATCAAAAGACACAAGTGCATTTTATCAATAGGACTAAAATTTTTTCAAAATATGATAGTGAATTAAATTTACATCAAAATTAACTGACAAAATGCATTATATTAATGGATGTGTGTGTGTATTTGTGCATTGTATGTGGTACAATACATGTATATTGCATTTGTACATCTGTTCAAAGTATAGATGTCATTCATAGAAAATAGTGTTTTTCATTATAATACATTGAGATTTCAATCACTGTTTATATTGATGAAGATTCACCCAGGTTTTATTGCAGAAAATCATGTGATAAAATAGAAGAAATAAGTAAAACTAAAAATATGTTGGAGGATCTGAAGTAGATAGACATGAGCAGTTTCAGGTCAACATGATTAGAGAACACAGAGTCCTCCGTGAGGCAACAACAATTTAGGGATTTCCTCAAACACCCTCACATTTGATAATTTGTTAGAGGGGCTCAGAGTTTCCTCTAAGTCAATACAGTCATAGTTAAGAGTTTATAGTAAGAATAAGGAAAAGATGAGATTAGGACAGAGTCTAAGAAGATTCCACATATGAGGCTTCTCCCTATGGGGCCCAGTGTCTTGGATCAGAGTTATTTTGATGAGGGTTAACATGTTCTACTTTAGTTTCCTCCTTAATCATCCATAGAGATTCCCATTGGACCATATCCCATGTGGACACCCCTTTAATAAACCAGGTTTCTTTAGCCCTTCTACCTAACCATGTACATGGCCAACTCATCAGCCATCACTCTTGAGTCAGGAATAACTAAAACCTATGGGCCATTTATGTGAAATTATACCCAGTGAGCTGATTTCTTTTTATTCAATTAGAATGTCTATTTTTCAAATGAGATTCCATCATTCACCTTCAAACTGCCATCCATAAACCTAACAGCTTTTTGTTGGTCAGCAAAGTGCTGTTCATATGATGCTACTCAAGTGGCCAAATGACTGTTCATTCCAACAGTTCCTCAGGGTCTCCGATGTTATCTACAAGGAAAGGAGGACACTTCCTCATTAGTATCTCCTTGCTTTCCTCCAGTAGTATATTTTGGTATAAACCATTTCTATTTAATTATGGCCATCTTATGGGTACCATTTTCCTGATTAGAGTACTTCTTTAACATTACCAAAGGCAACAAAGATGTTATAGGATTTAGGATTGCATTATGTGTCTCAGTCTTATGAATGGTTTTTGTTAAAGTATAATAAAATATAAATTTTGTGGAACAAAATTTCACTGTTGTTTTTGTGTAGCACTCACAGGTTTTTACCTCAAACTGAAGCCCATAGTCAACACAGAATTATTATTATACAGCAAATGAATGATCTGTATTGGATCAGCCAATCTTATGGCTTCTCTTTAGAATGACCAATCAATGTGTAGGGAAAGGTGGCTCTATGTGCTTTTCATTTTATTATACTATGTAAGGAAAACATTCCCTAGTTAGACACAGTCTCCATCCCCATCATGAGTTTATATAAAGGAAACTTAACCACTTTCATGTAAAGTGTGTTTAAACATACTTGTTTTCATGCAGACTTTTACCTTAACTCTATATCTCTTCCATATTAGCTTATATATTAAATCTATTCCCAAATCCCCTACTCTACCTGACCACCAGTGAAACTTTATCAACATGTTTTGAAAGCACAGTGTATTGGTCGTGATAAAAGCACTGGAGTTTCTTCAATCTCTCTGACCATCTTACCCACACATGTTCTATAGCCTTATGTCCTGTGGTAGGGGTGAAGCAAAAAGGCTCATTCAGACTCATCGGCCCTGGTCTTCACTCAGATCCAGGACTATTTTACTAGACAATTGGAGGCCATGTTTTTTACTGCCATCCTTGACTTGGGGCTATCTAGGTTTTTCCAAATATGGCAATTATGAAAATTTATTTATATCTTTCTAACATCTTGCAATCAACATTTTCCATCCAATTTCCAAGAGTACTACATTTTAAAAATTGAGGCTCCATCAATTTTGAATTGTACTCATTTCTTTCCTTCCTTTCCTTTTCTTTTTGTGGTACTAGGAATTGAACTTAGAGGCATTCAAATCTGAGCTACACCCCAGCCCTATTTTTATTTTTTTTATTTAGAAATAGGGTCACATTAAGTTGATGCTAGCCTCACTGAGTTTCTTAGGCTGGCTTAAAGCCTGTAATCCTCCAGTCTCAGCCTATCATCTACTGGCATGCGCCACCATACCTGACACTATTTCTTAACTTCAAAAATATTTCTACTTGGATATAAAGAAACTCTTGTTCCTCTCTTTCCCCCTTTACTAGTTCTCTTACAAATCAGTCTAATTTTTCTATCTATTTTTTTCAGCATATTTTTTTTCCTTCAGTAGTGGCTTTGAGTCTAGAGGATAAAGTCTTGAATAGCTTGACTTAATTAAATTATCTATCCCCAAACTTCTTCTATTTTAGACAGAGTTTTCTAGAGAGAAAGAAACAATATGTAGATAATAGGCAGTAAAACATAGGTAGATAGAAGATTGATGGATGAAAATAGATAAATAGATGATAGATTAGCCTGATAGATAGATAATAGATACATGGCAGATAACAGATGATATAGATAGATAGATGATAGATAGATAGATAGATAGATAGATAGATAGATAGATAGATAGATAGATGATAGATAGATGGTAGATAGAGATAGATTAATTAGATGATAGATGATAGAGAAACACATAGTTAATTAGAAAATTTGGCTTAAGTGATATAGAGAATGAGAAGTACCATGATAGACGGTGATGATAGACTGTGAGCTATAGACCCAGGGATCTGGATATTGTGGATCATTCTAACTTTGGAATACTAAAAAAAAAAAAATAGGGAAACTCTTGGTGTAACTTGCAGCCTGAGGCCAAGGTCCCAAGAACCCTGAGAGCTATTGGTGTGAATTGTAGAATTTAAAGGCTAATGACCATGGAGTTCTGATGTTTAAAGCAGGAGAACAAAATGTCCTACCCTCAGAATGGAGAGCAAAAGTTTGTCTTTTCTCTATCATTTTTTTCTACCTGGGTATTCTGCTGATAAGATGATTGCCCCATCACACACCATGAGTGTAGATATTCCTAGCTCATTTATTCAAATGCCAGTCTCTTCTAGAAACACCATGACAGACATGTCTAACAAAACCCTTTACAAGCTACTTTAGTATCCCTTAAGCCAGTCGAGTTGACACCCTAAATTAACCATTGCATTTTTTTAAATTTTCTTTTTGGTTAGCACAGATAATGTCAGAAATTAAATATTTTCCTATTTCTTTTAATTTGTATTTCTTTATTTATGTAATGAACTGCTCTTTGGATGTTAGATCTATCATTTCTAAATTCTATTTTTAAGGTTTACCTTCAACAATTGATTGAAGAAAAACTTCAGTTTCATAAAATGGATGGCCTTATGCCTTATGCCTTATGCTCACCTGGGAGTCAGAGACCCTCTCTGATCCTTCTTCCCAAACTATGTATGAGTGTGTGTGTGTGTGTGTGTGTGTGTGTGTGTGTGTGTGTGTGTGTGTATGTAACTGGAGACTGAATGCAGGTCATTTTATCTCTGAACCCCATAACTTCTTTGATATTTTAAATTTTTGAAACAGGATTTCACTAAGTTGCAGGTCTTGTTAAGTTGCTGAGGCTAGCCAAGAGTCTGGGATCCTACTGTCTTAGGGTTCCAAGGACTGGGATTACAGGTATGTGCCACCACACTCAGCTCCAAACCACTTATTTTACTAAGTCATGATCACTCTAATTTCACCTCTTATTCCAAATATTCAAAATTAAACAAACTGTAAAGTTTGAGGTCATAGGCCTCCAGAAAATTGACTTCAATTCTATCAGCAACTATAAGTTTGAGAAAGAGGGGTTTCAGATTTACCCTCAGGCTTGATAATTTGCTAGAACAACTCATGGAATTCACTGAAACTATTATAGGGCTATTATAGGAAAAGTATACAGGTTAAATTTAGTCAACAGAGAAGACACACATAAAGGCAGGACCTTGGAGGGCTCCAAATGAGAGTTTTCTGTTTTTGTTTCCTTGTGTTATTTGGGGACCATACATCTGAGACATCGATGTGGAAAAAGGCACTCATTCTATTGCCAAACACTGATTCTCACCCTTGTCTCTCTTTGGGTTTAATGGGGCTCCCTTAGGTACTCTGGGTTATGTAACTTCCCATGCAACTGATAGCACATGACTCTAAATCCACATCATATGCCACATTTTGGTCTTTCTTGACATGGTAAAAACTGACCTTAAGAATGTTAGTTTGTGGCCAGTGTCACCTTAAACAAAGACATTCCTCTGAGGTATGACCTAGATTACTTCCCAGAAGATAAGAACAATGAGAGGCCTCTCTTTTGGCAAGTCCAGATTGTGTACAACACAGTAATTCTTGATCATATATTAAACTGGGATATTAATAGGAATTCATATCAATGCTAACCACATTAACACCTATCTGTTTATGTCAACAAAAGCACCTGAGATGACAAACTTGATTGATAATGTTGGACTTTAGTCCAAGAATAATACAGAACCTTTTAATTTTCACCTTACGTTAGGTTTGAGAGGCTTGAATTTTTGTATCTTTTTGTTTGTGTATATGTGTATGTGTGCGTGGCGGGGGTGGTTGTGTGCATTTTTTTCCAGCCAATGGGTACTAACTGACTCATGGAAGATGACCATGGAAGCTAGATAGCCAATTAAGAATCCACTGTAGAAATTCAAGTGAAAATGAATGACCAGAAATGGTAGAGAATATACTCTAACTATGAGAAAAATTTCTAACAGGTGATATGACAAGCTTTCTATAGAAATTCATAATTAACTTATAACATAGTCTTATACAAATCAATAATTAAACATTTGGAATAAATTTAAAAGGGTTTAATGTTTTAATAATGTATTAGATTTGTAAAGGAAAAAATATTAAGATAAGAATATTTTCCAGTAAGGAATTTAGATTAAAAAAACATTCATTCTTTTTTTTTTTGGTGGTACTGGGGATTGAACCCGGGGCATTCTACCTCTGAACTACATCCCCAGTCCTATTTTTTATTCATTATTTTGAAACAGGGTCTCACTAAGTTGCAAAGAGCCTTACAAAGTAGCTGAGGCTGGCTGCGAACCCGGATCCTCAGATCTCAGCCTTCCAAGTACTGAGAATACAAGTGTGCCCCAAAAGAAACAATGAGATAGTAGGGGTATATGTTCCCAGCTGTATACAAATCATGATGGAAGGGAAGAATAGGGCAAGAATGACAAAGGACAGGTTAGACAATAAAGTGAGCTTGATGGGACACAATGCCTAGTAGACATTAGGTGGCTAAATCAGGGCTCAGAGCTTGGTAAACATAGTAATTTTGTCAGCACATGTATATATCATGAAGCATAAGGTAGAATTCGAAGGTAGAGTCTGCAATTAAGACACGAATACAGGATAAATGAAAAAGATTTGTGAAGTTTGCTGAAATTGAAGATATCATTTTTCATACAGGCAGGCAGTTACAGGCAGGGCTCTGAAAAAAAAAAAAAGACGTATTTCACAATATATGACAGAAAGAATCTCTGGTATTAGGCTGAATATAATGTACTTAATTTTTTCTGAAAGATAGCCAAGTTCTTATCCCTGGAAACTATATCTTATATGGAAAAGATTACTTTCCAATGTGATCAAATTAAGAAACTTGAAATGCAGATGTTATTTTAAAATATTCAGGTGGACCATAAAACTCTTGAAATTTACCCAAACTCTCTCAACCAAGAAAGCAGAGGTAATTAAAGAGATTGCCCATCCTTCTGTGTTTCAGAAAGTGTCTCATGATAAGGGGCCATGGTAATGAAATGTAAGTGGACTCTAGAATCTGGAAAAGGCAAGGAAATACATTTTCCCTAGAATCTTCAGATAGAAGTGGACCAGCTATCACTTTAGCTTCAACTCTTTGAAACATGTTATATTTCTAACCTACAGATGTATACAATGAGGAACAAATATACCTCTTGTAACTTGGCCAAATCACTTCATTTACCTATTTGCAAAATTAATAAATTTGAACAGAATATTCTCTAAAGATATCTTTAAGTCTAATCTTCTATTGTAGTACTGTGATAAAGGCCATGCATCATAGTGCTAAGATAAACAGTACAATTTTGCAGGTTTTAACTTAGACATTATAAAACCTGTATCAATATTTTAATGGGAAAATGTTTTGGTCTAAGTAGGAAGTTGATATGTATATATAGAACAGGGACATTGAGGTCATTTCAAATTTTTGGTGTGATTTGATAAGCTTGTGATTATGTCAGGGAAACACTGCCCAGTCATAAGAGTACATTGAGAAGCATAACCCAATTATCAAGGAAGTAAATGACCAAATAATCAAGAAAAGCGCCTACCATGGAGAGACTGGGACAAAGAAAAAAAAAATAAGGGCCATAGCCAGAATGATTCTCAAAAAGCCATCTCCAGACTTTTCAAGGTCAAAATTAAATTGAGCATACATCAATCTAGGAAATGTCAGCCTCAGAAAATGTCAGTCTAAGAAATGGAGCTCGCATAGTTTAGGAGACAAAGTAATGCTAGAACTATGTCAGGTAAATGCAGAGCTTCAGCAGTGTGACAGTATCATAAAAGCATAACCTTTTGTGTCAACTTCTAACAAAGCAGCAATAATTACCATAAATTACCATTGAAATTTTTCCAAAAAAAAGGAGAGAGGAAGACAATTAGTTTTAATTATAGGCTTCTTACAGGTCTTAGAAGCTTAGAAAGCTGTAACTTATGAATAAAATTATTCCTAAATTACTAATATTTCAATTGTATGCATGTGTATATGTGAATGTATGTGTATATTATAAAGGGCTGTTAGGTGCTGATAGAGTTAGAAGGTTATATTAGTTCAAGTTGCCTTAACAAAGTATCAGAGATTGAATGGGTTAGGCAACTGAAGTATATTTCTTTTCAGTGCTGAAATCTAGAATTCAAGATGATGGGGCCACCATGGTTAGGTTATGGTTAGGACTGGCTTCCCTACTTCAGACTTGTGATCTTATATGGGAGAAAGATAGATAATGAGGTAGATAGAAATCACTGATACATATTTTTCCTCTTACAAGGAAACTGAATCTATTGGATAAGGGCTTCACATTTAAGACTTTATTTAACCTTGAGCACCAAAAAGCACCTATATCCAACACAAATGAGAGGAGGGCTTCAATAAATAAATTTAAAGGGGTATAACTCAGTACATACAAATATGGAATATAATATGAATATGGGGTATATTTTATTTTTTTATTCTGAAAACACTTTTTTAAAAACTTAGTATGTTACATTATAGTCTCACATCATAATGTAGTTTATAGTGATGGTGACATACATGCACACACCACTTGCTGGGCTTTCCCCCAAACTTCTCCCCATTTCCCTTTTCCCTATATTGGGTATTTAGATTGACATTGGTATTATCACATATGTACTTAATGTCAGTGGAAGTGATTCTTCATTAATCTTCCCTTTTCTTCTCCCCTTCCCCTAGACCATCTCCCTGGCTCCAATGAAGTTTCTCTTCCATCATCTGAAGTCCCCTTGGTATCCTGATGGTGTATATTTTAAAGTTAGGTTTGCAGAACTTGCTAAATAAATTCTATTATTTCAGTGGAAACAAAGAAAAACAAATTATAAGAAAAATTACCCTTGTAATCCCAGCATTTGGGAGGCTGAGACAGGAGGATCTGGGTTTGAGGCCAGTCTCAGCTACCTAGTGAAGCACTCCACAACTTAATGAGACCCTGTTTCCAAATAAAGAATAAAAAATAGGGCTGGGGGTGTAGCTCGGAGGTAGAAAGCCCATGAGTTCAATCCCCAGTACCAAAAAAAAAAAAAAGAAAAATTACCTACATTGTTACTCCCAGGGGGCAAATGTTCAATATAATGCATTTTTCATGTTTTGTTTTAGTTATATTTCTGTTAATGTTGATTTTAGAGAAACTTAAAAAATCATAATGGAGTACATGTTTTATAATAAAATTTACAGAAAACATTTACAGTATCTAAAATGTCAGAGAAGATGCGGTCAAAAAATTGAGAAAAGATATAGGCATAAATAGACCTTTTATGTTGTCTCTATCTTGTTTTTTTCAAAAGAAGAGGACTAGTTAATATACTATATTAAGTTCTCACCAGGATTTTGTTACCTTATTTATATCAGAGCCTACCAGAAGACCCCAAGTCATTAGGTAACACAAGCAGGCTGCATGTGTGTCAAGGTACACTGCCCCTCAGTGCTTGTGCTGGTCTATGGATTCTAGGCATGTGTAGCCTCTTGATTGTTAAGCTCTATATACCTCAGTATGTTATACAGTGTTCACATTTCTATCCATGTCTCAACTTGAAAATATTTGAGAACCAAGGCTTACATATTATGTAAGAAAAATACTATGGTAAACATATTTAAGCAAAATACGTTCAGTGTTTATACTGTGTGTTAAACTGAACTCCCAGAAGTACATAGATGGACAATATACTATTATATAACAATATATACCATTTGCTGTAAATGGTATATATTGCCAAGCAAATGGTGTCTAATGCCAAGACTGCTTTTAATAAAAGTCAGACAGATTCACATCCCTACTCTAATGGATTGAAACATCTCTACTCAAAATGCATATGTTGAACTTCAACCCCCAACATGACTGTATTTCTAGATAGAGTTTTTATGGAAGTAATTAAGGTTAACTGAGGTCATAAGAATAATGTTTTAATCCTAATACACTATAAAGTTCTAAGATGAGGAAGAAGTATTGAGTTTCTTTTTCTGTCTCTTCTGTGCCCAAAGGGAGACCCATGCAAAGGTATGATGAGAAGCTGCCGGCTGTAAGTCAGCAGGAGACCTTTCCACAGAAATGTCCCTGAGAGTGCCTTCATCATGGACTTCAGTCCCCGAAAATAAATGTTTCTTGTTATGGAAGATTAATGGAATCACCAAAAATATGCATTTTTCCATATAGTTATAATATCTTAATTCATATATTGAGAAAATTAAAATATAAGTTATCTGAGGATTCTCAACACTGCTCTTCACAGCAGCTGAAGGAGTTTGCAATCCCATCAACCTTGTAGATTTCCTTTTTCTCCACATCCTTACCAGAATTTATTTTTAACTTCTCGATGATTGCCATCCAGATTGGAGTTAGATGGAATCTCAGTGTAGTTTTGATTTTCATTTCCCTGATTACTAATGAAGTTGAACTTTTTTATGTATATTGGCCATTTGTGAAGTGTGTGTTCAATTCAATTGCCCATTTCTTGACTGAGTTATTTGGTTTTTTAGTGTAGAATAGTTTGATCCAGGTATACCACTCTTGAATATCTTTCCAAAGGGGACAAAATCAAAGAACTATAGTAAAATATTAATACTCATGTTCATAGCAGCACAATTCACAGAAGCCAAATTATGGAACCAAACTAAGTATCCAACAACAGATAAATGGATTACAAAATTATGGGGAATACACATGATGGAATTCTACTCAGTAATAAAGAAGAATAAAATTATTTCATTTGCCAGACTATGGAAGGACCTGGAGAATATTATGTTAAGTGAGATAAGCCAGGCACAGAGAGTGAATGGTGTATATGGTTTCTCTAATATGCACAGGCTAGGGAGTAATTGGGATATTGGAGGGACTCCAAATAATGGAGAAGAAACCTCATTGGAGCCAGGGAGGTGACCTGAGGAAAGGGGAGGAGGAAAGACTGAAGTTCATTAATGGAAATACTACCATCAACTATGTATACATATGTGAATATACCAAAGTCAATCTCAGTACTCTGTATGAAGAAGGGGGGGATGGGGAGGGAGGGCCACCAAATATTGTGTGATGTATGTCACTGTCAACATAATTTACATTATGATGTGAGACTATAATGTACTAATAAAAGTACAATAAAATATATGTATAAAGTTGAATACATTTAACTACTATACATGTGATAGCATATATATTCATAGAAGGCTTTATGAAAAAATTATTTCAACTTACTTTATTTTAATTACTAGTTAGCATTAATTTGCCTTCATGGCTCCTAAATTCAGGGAGATTGAAACACTATTATCTTTCCAAGGCATATTACAAATGCCAAAATAAATCCCAATTGAAAAACAGGTACATAAATTTAGAGATTTATTGTAGAAATTATTATTATTAAGTATATAAGAATCCAGTTTTTTTTAAAAAAGCAAACCTCTGTTAGTAAAATCTATTAGCATGTTTTAGAAAAAGTAAGTTGATTTTTGAGGAGATGAAGAGCATTCTCAAAAACCACCAGAAGATGGTGCAAGAGGTGCAAACAAAGCTGAGAAAATACCCACATGTAATTTGTATTCTCACTAACTACTCTCTACTTTCTTTATTTGGTGAGTTACATTTTAAAATAATATAAAATACTTTAATATGAGTAAATGTACATTTCAATGTCTCTCCACTATTTAAAAATTAGAATATTGCTTCGAAAATAAATTATAAAAAAGATATGACACTTCATTTTTTCTTTTCCACAAATTTTAGACCCACAACAAAGCTTGCTTGCTTATACTATACTTCACACTTCATATAGAACACTCTAATACATCATGTATATTTTTTCATTCAGCACAGTATACACACTTTTATAAGTCCAAAGTATAAAACAATATTAAATAATTTAAGAAGAGATATTAAATTGTTTTATATTGCTCTATATATTATTATTTTGTTCTAAGTATTATCTTCACTATGTGACTTTTCATAAATGGCTTAAAATATGCTTGTTTTTCTCATAGTACCAATATAAATGAATCAAAGATATTTGATTTTAGTTACTGTAATTTCAAGACTATCACATACATGTGACCACTCTAAGATGGCCATAATAAATAATTCTCCTACCAGAAAACATTACAGGGGATATATAAAATAAACATAACATGAAACAAAAATTAAATGACAAATTGTTATTCTATATAAATAATAACATTTAGTATTGAGAAAATTAGTTTTGTTTGACTTAATGGAATACCTGGGGTGCAAGGTATTCAATCATTGAATGATTGAATGAGAGTGAATATTCATTCTTAACTTGCATATGATAATAGAACAAAAGACTTCATATTTTTCTGAAGTAAATTTGATACTTGCAACAAGATTTTTGAGATATTCTTTAAAATTCAAAGCTTTTCCTTCAATATTGAGTTTAAGAATTTTATCAGTAATATGCACACTGAATTTTATCAAATGGTTCAATTCATCCATTGAGAGAAAGAAATTATTCTTAGCCAACACAGTATTTTGAAGTTAGAGATATATATTTATTTATGCTATTTCTTCATTTACATTTTAATACTTCTAGCCCCCATAGTCATATCTTTACCCTTTTTTCTTCAATATTGGTAATTCTTTTATTTATATTCTTCGTATCAGTCTTACCTAGTTGCTTATAGGTTTTATTCATCTTTTCAAAAGAACATCTTTTGGATTAGTTTCTGTTTTATTTTTCACATTTCATTTGTGTTTATCATTTATTAACTCCTGCTTGTCTTTTACTTACTTAAAAAGTTACTATTCTGTTTTCCATCTTTCTTAAAAACAAACTTAAATGATCCATTTTCATACTCTTATTCTTTTTTGTGACAAGTACTTACACCTACTTTGGGGAAAGATCCCCAGAGAGAAGGCGGTAGCCCCGCCCAAAAATACATCAAAGATGGCACAGAGAGGGAGTGGCGAGGGTGGAGACCTAAGACTGTTCACCAGAGACCAGGATTAGAAGAGGGATGTCTCCTCAGCGTGATCAAGCCATTGATAGGATCAGCTTTTTGGATTAGGCCAAAGAGGCATGATCAAGATGACGTCTACGCTGATTGGCCCTACAAGAAGACACTCCCCTCGCTCTGCCCTATATAACACCTTGCCCCTCATGTAATACACGGATGAGTTCTCCGATGCTCAGTCCCCGCCGTGTGTTCATTTTGGCGCGACCCTCCTTTTCCGCGGGGAACCCCTTCTCGGGGTAGACGTTCCAGGAAGATCGGGGTAAGGGCCCCTTTTTCGTCGAGAGGACCCCACACACCTACAGATTTC
Source organism: Graphiurus murinus (assembly GCA_004027655.1). Taxonomy (NCBI): domain Eukaryota; kingdom Metazoa; phylum Chordata; class Mammalia; order Rodentia; family Gliridae; genus Graphiurus; species Graphiurus murinus. The sequence continues at coordinate 148,066 of PVLC010000992.1, read as the reverse complement.
CTGTTAAACAGTGTTTGACAAATTCTCCAAATTTTGATCTATGCATACTTTTATTCAGTGTTATATAATTTCTAAATTCATTTTTATTTATTCTTTGAAAATAGGTATTTATTATCTGTCTATCAAACAATCAATCTATCTATTTATCTATGTAATTTTTGGTACTGGGGATTGAACCCAGGAGCTCTGTATCTATGAGCTCTGTATCTATGAGCTCTCTATCTCACCCCATTTTATTTTTATTTTTGAAACAGGATCTCACTAAGTTACTACGTGCCGGGCTCGACCTTTCATTCCTCTTGTCTGAGCTTGCCAGATACTGGGATTACAGGTGATGTCACTGTGCCCAGTAAAACATAGGTATTTAGAAATGTGCTATTTAATTTCTTTTTTTAATTGGTGCATTGTAATCATACATCTTTGTTAGGTACAAGCTGATAAAGGCATACATGCACACATTTCTCATTTAACCCTTCCCCAATTCCCACCCCACTCCCTTGCCCTCCCTCCTTCTCAAGTTTAGTTTAGTGATTGATTTTGATATGTTTGTGAAAGTGCATCATGTGCATTAGGATGTCCCACCCTCCCACATCACCTTCAGTTAAGTTAACTTCTTTGCTCATCTAAAGTTTCTCCTCCTTCATCTGGAGTCTCTCTTATGCCCCATCTTCTCCCTAGCATCTACATATTAGGGAGAACATACAATTTTTTACTTTTAGTGACTAACTAATCTCACCTAATATAATATTTTCCAGTTCCATCCAAGAAATGTGTTATTTAATTTCTAAAGCAACTTTCAAATATATGATCCTCTCTTCACTGTTAAGGCAAGCCTGCAATGGTATCAAGGAGATCTGCCTATCTAACAGGACAGAATTGCCATATCCCACACATGTAGGCACTTGTCTAATACAACAAACCTCGACCGCCAGTATTTCTCTTCTGTTCTTAACTCCAGATTCCTCTCCATGATATTTCTTAAGTTGGCATTGTCCTGTACACACTTAGTTTCAATCTCATCTGCAGAATTTTTGAACTCTCCCAAATGAAATTCTAGATCAACAGTCACTTGCCTCTAAGTGACTAGCTGTCAGTTTCTTTTTGAACCCCATCGTTCAGGGCTTTAATTGGATAAGCTTCCTACATCATTGTTTGAGAGTCCCTAGGCCAAGAATCAGAGAAAACAGAGATTTCACCTTAAGTTTCCTTTTTTCTTCACAAATGCCACAATGATGGCACAAGAAAAGAGATGGCTTCCAGAAAGGTTCCAAGGAGTTCCCAGAGAGGGAGAAGGGAAAACTCAACTCAGGACCAGCAGGGTCTTTCTCTTACATGATAGAAACAAAATTTAGTACATGCCAGGCAGAGGAATAGTCAGAGATATTATTTATTTATTTTTAGAAAAGCAAAGATAACACATTTAAGGAGAATGCAAGCCATCTTGAAAGTGAAAGATATACTTTGGGGATTAATTTCATATGGAGACTTCGTAACATGAGCTTCAAAAAAGAACAGGTGCAGAACACAAGTATATCACATAACACTTTACACTTCAAAATGAACGATATATATGTATACTTGTAAATGCATGCAATTTCTATGAAAGAAGGAACAAAAATTTCAAAGCAATTGCCAGGGAATAAGGTATCTCAATGTTGAAAATAGGCGTAATTTGCCTTCCCAGAATTCTTGCTAACAGCAGCTGAAGGACTTTTCATCAAAGATGTATTGTTTGTCACTAAACTGACATGGCAGTAATCTTTGCTAAACTTGGGCCATATCGATGACACATCACGAATATAGGATGCAGAGAAATTGGACAAAGTTTTCTCAAGTAAAATCTTTGTCTTATTGTGCCTATATAAGAACTTGACCATAGGAAACTCCTTTCTTTTTGGCTTCTACACATCAAATCCTGATTTCTTTAGTAGGATTTGTCATTATGTTTATCACAGCATCCAATATTTTTGGCTTTGGCTCTGGGAGCCTGACATAGCCTTCATGATACCAGTCTCAGCTTGAGAATGGCAAAGATAAGGTTTCTGTTAGACTCAGTTTATCTTCATTGTATGACAGTCTTCTCCTGCAGACACCACCCACATCTTGTTAGAGCTTTGGTGTCTCCAAGTTTCTCATATTTAGGGCCTAGTTATTTTGGAGGAGCATGGGGCTTCTGAGCTTCCAGAGAATCATGATGTGCTATAGTTATGTTAAAAGTTGCTCTTTTCTGCGTATGTTAAACTCACTCTACATATATGTATCTATGAAAATATTCTATATTCTACTTAACAAGTTTATCTCTATGTGACTGACTTACATTTCTGAATTTTATCATTCTGATATTATCTATTCCACATGTGACTTAAGAATACAGATTTTTTAAATGTAACAAAGATGAATGAAAGGAGAAAAATAGGGTTAGATTCATGAGAATATGTGAAAAAAAATGAATCATTAGCAACAAATGTTTGGATAAAGAGCTCCAAAGTAACCCAAATATACATACTTAGTTCAATAAGCATTTGCCATTTATTCCTTAGCTTAAAGGGCAAAAGAGTGATTCTGGAAATGCTGATATAGATACTTCAGTGGACTTTAGAAAAGACAAAGACAGAAAAAGAAGAAAGGAAGGAAGGAAAAGAAAGAGAAAGATCTCACTTGGTGGCTTATTTATTTATTTATTTATTATTTATTATGGTTTTTTTTTTTCACAAGAACCCAGTGGGCCAACTCTATATCCAAAAATTTCCACAGGAAATCTCTCAACTACAGTCACTGGTGAGTTTGACATTTTCTTATCCTGTCTGGACTACATATTTCAATTTTTCTTCTCTCTGCCCTGTCAGTTTCAACTTTTTGCTAAAACTGAAAAATAACCTTATGAGAAGACGCATCTTCATGTCTTCATATACTTAATAAATAACCCTGTCTATTCTTGCCATCAGTCAGAGGTTTTATACCTCTTGAGTAAAAAGTGTGGAAACTTCAGAACACAGCTACATTTACCTTACAGATTTATGATCTTATTCTTAATGTTCAGCCTTGTTTTGGGTCCTAACAATCATTGCATATGATGCATACAATCTTCAAACCACAAAAACCATGAAGGGAGATAGAAATGGGCTGCATCTACTTAGATCCAAAAAATCATACAACTTATTAACAGCCATAATTTTTAGCATTCTTTGACTTTGTCTTTTTCTAGGTTTTCATTTGAGCTTGGAGGAAAAAGATACATTGTATTATTACTATGAGACAAACCAAAATATGATAAGAAAAAAAAGATTGAAAATATGAGACAGAATTATCACCCACAAATGGTATCATTTCTAAGTTTGAGACAGAAGTTTCATTGATGAGACAATAAACATATAAATGATCTAATTAAAATTTCATTTTGAAATAAAACTGCTTGAAGATTGCAACAATTCCTCCAGACATTCAGCTTACACTATCTTTTCTAGCTTTCTGTTTTGAAGTTAATTGATCATCAGAAATAAATGATGTCAGAATTTTTTCAAATATTAGTATGTAATTACATCCTGATAACAAATTTCAAAAAATACAATCACTATAGAAGAATAGAAGAAAATTTAAGATTTAGATTTAATCCTTATTTTGTTAGGTATGTCAAGAGCTAAAGGGGAAATCTAGGATGAATAATTTTATGTGTTAACTTGGCTAGGTGATCATCAAATTTGTTTGGTCAAACACTAATTATTATGTTGCTAACAAGATATATTTAAAAGAGATTAATATTTACATAATTAAACTCAGAATAAAGAAGATTACTTTTCACAAGACCAAGTCAGTGGAAGGTCTTATGAGAAAAATTGAGGTCCTCCAAAGAGAAATAAATTCTGTTTACAGACTTTTATTATTCACACCCAATAAAGCAACATAAGCCCTTGCATGAATTTCCAATCTGTAGGTCATCCTGCAAATTTTAGACTCACCCACAATCTCATGAGTGAATTTCATAGTCTTTATCACTATCTGATTGCTATCATAAAATTTGTTTCTCTAATACAAATTTTGATTTGTAACTGAGAGAGTAGTGATGCAAACTTTTATTCTCGATGAATCTATCCATTAATAGTTCTGCCTTTGTTGCAGTTTTCTACCAGTTTTAGTAGGTAGGGAATATCCTAAGAGAAATCCTATATTCCAGGTACACTCTTCCTTGCCTCTGTTATGGTGTAGAGGTTCAAATTACTTGGTAAGAATGATCAACGACCCCAACCAATAAAGAAATTTTTTCTTTGCCTTTTTATTCAGAGGAATGAGAAGCTTGATGTAGTCCAGCAGCAGTCTGTAGTTCCAGTACAATGGAATCACTGTTATAACTCTAGTAGAAGCACTTCTGCCTTTAGAACAAAGTTCTCTACGAAAGAGACAGGAAGATATAGGAAACAAAACATTTACACTAAACAATAGAAATAAAAGGAAGCAAAACTCTAGATTTCACAGGGGAATGGAGCAAACTTTTTGCTAGTAAATCACTAGACATAACAGTGAGTGATGCTACTTCATTTATATTCCCAGTTTCCTGGACCTATTCATCCTGGCTGGGGGAGAATATGTTGGAACCATATGTTGGAACATGTGTTAGAGCATATAGAGTCGCTTGAAGATCTTGTTCCAGTCTAGCATATCTTTGAGATCTTATGTTGCTTCTCAATAATAGTAGGACTTTTTCTTAGTATGATGTTCCATTATGTATCCATTTGTTTTAGTATGTTAATAACAATGTAAATTTTGTTAGCATAAAGTATGATTCTTATCCTAGAACTATAGGTTATGTTTTCCCTGTAAATTTTTCCTAACCAGGATCATCGTAATTTTTTCACAATTGGTACAAGTTAAAAAGCTTATCTTTAAAATCAAGGTCAATTTCTGCTTACATTTATTTATGCTTCTGGTAGTAGGGTTTCTAGCCTACATAATGACAAATACTATTATCACAATTTTTACACCATATATTGCATAAGAATGGGAGATGCCATAGTAATAGTTGTTTTTGTTGTTGTTTTCTGTGGTACTGGAAATTGAACTCAGGGCGTTCTACCTCTGAGCTGTACCCCCAGCACTTTTCATTCTTTAGTCATGAGACAGAGCCTTTCTAATTTACCATGTGCTGGTCTTGAATCTGTGATCCTTCAGATTCAACCTCCCAATAACTTGGGTTACAGTCATGTATCTTCTGAAAATAATAAATATTTTTATGAAAAATGAATTAAAACTTTAAAATTATTGTTCAAATATATTTACAGCATTCAACTATATAAGGAAATAAACCATACGAATAAATACAAAATAAATTCTAAAATGATTACACCTCATGTCCCCTGCATTTTATTGCATTGTCTTACAGCTTCATGAATGTTAAACCTTTTTGTTTCTGGTTATTAGTGCATATTCTTAATTAGAAGAACACAAATTTTAAAGAATTTATTACAAAATGGATTCAGTGAATGGTGTACTTTTTAGATTGTTTCAAGAAGGTTGAATAGACACTCAGTATTAAAGTTTCATATGAATACATGATTGTGAGTAAAATAAAACAGAATAGCATATAACATAAAACAACAGAGTTCAAAAAATATAATTTGTCAGTTGTAGGAAAAGGGTTGACTCTAATATGATTTTAGAAATTCTATTGGTTCTATTGGGACGGATTACATTTTGAATCAGGGAATAAAATATGATTTTGAATGGAATGCAATCAGATTCGCTTCAGTGGTGCTGTATTGACATCATAAAACTGCTTCAGATAGATTACGGATTTCACATGTAAAGAATCAAGACCTTGAACTACAAATGTAATCTTTTGTTGACAGTTATAAATAAAGCACTACTTTTTCTTTCATTATATCAACTTTTTATGCTAAAATAACGTTATTTATTAAAACCACCAAAAATAATAATATTATCAAAGGTTTAAAGCTATAAATTATTTATCTGAGAGATTTACACTTTTTTAAATTTAAAACTAATGGGTACAATCATTCACTTTACTTAAATATATATCAATTTAAATAAAAATAATTTGCAAACTATTATTTTTATTTATTTACTTGTTGACACATTGTAATTATACATCTTTATTAGGTACTCGCTGGTAAAGGAATACATGTACACATTTCTCATTTAACCTTTCCTCAATTCCCACCCCAGTCCCTTGCCCTCCCTCCTTCTCAAGTTCAGTTTAGTGATTGACTTTGATATGTTTGTGAAAGTACATCAGGTGCTTTAGGGTGTCCCCCCTCATCACCTTGAGTTTGTCACCTTCTTTGCTCAGCTAAGATTTCTCCTTCTTTGTCTGGAGTCCCTCTTATGTCCCACTGTTTCCCTAGCTTCCACATATTAGGGAGAGAATACAATTTCTTACTTTTTGTGACTGACTAATCTCACTTAGCATAATGTTTTCCAGTTCCGTCCATTTCCCTGCAAACGACATGATTTTGTCCATCTTTATGGCTGAGTAAAATTTCATTGTGTACTGCAAACTACTATTTAAATGCAGTTTTTAGCAAAGAATTGAAAATAATATCAATAATGAAGAAAACTTATGCCCACTACTACATTCTTTAGTGGCAGTATTTTCTTTCATGATATTGTTCTATTGTAAATAGTAGACAATGTTTTAAACATCACCATATCATTGTCCATTTTTACAGCAATTACCTATAGAGTATATTGAATAAATAAATCACTCCTTATCTTCTAGATTCCAATCCTAGTTAGGCTGTGTGGGGCGAGGAGGGATCCATATCTCTTATAGAAGTCATCTCCTACATGCATATCTACTAGACTCTTCAACAATCTCTGCATTACTTTATTCACTTATTGTTTTATTTGCTAATTATTTCTCCCCTTTGAATGTGATAAATCACATTTACTTAAGAAAAGATGGGGATATGTGTATGTCTACATATATAAATATATAGATATATAGATGTATACTCTTATTTTTTAAGAGTCATGGTCTAAAACACTGAATAATTTGAATGAATTAGCATATGATTGGACAATTTCCAAAAATTATAAAAATAATTTGTTATGGTGTCATTACTTACAAAATATTTGTGAAGAATGTACAGTAAATTAATCTATACTTTCACTGCAAAAAGATGCAAGTGATCAGAATAAAAAGTAACCAGTTGACCATAAAATAAGGTAAGCTAACCACCACTGGTAGTTTGTGACTTTTCTCATTTTTACTTTCACGTTCTTACTCTTCTCTCTATTTCAACCCCTGATGTGTTTGGATAAAGCTCATTAATATACTTTACTGTTGTAAGAGAAATAAATTTCAGTTTATTTTTCTCCTTTTCATCTTATTAATGAATTTCCATTCTGATCTTCATTATTCTACTTTTTCTTAATTGATATATGCTAATTTACTTTTAATTAGAAGTTTCTTAAAGAGAAGTTGAGTTCATTGCTTTGAGATATCTTTCTTTTTTCTTTCTTTTTTTTTTTTTTTTGCGGTACTGGGAATTGAACTCAGAGGCATTCTACATCCGAGCTACACCCCCAGCCCTATTTTTTTTTTTTTTTTTTTTTTTTTGAAACCGAGTCTCACTAAGTTGTGGAGTGCCTCACTAGGTAGCTGAGGCTGGCCTCGAACCCAGATCCTCGGTCTCAGCCTCTCAAATGCTGGGATTACAAGCGTGTCGCCCGGCTGCTTTGAGATATCTTTCTAATCAAAGTTTTTGGTGCTATAAATTTTATTCTAAGTACTACTTTAGCTGTTACTCAAAATCTAGATACATTGTGTTTTTTTATCTTATTAAAATATATTCTTATCTCTCTTTTGATATCTTGTTTGATAAATTATTTTGAAATTGATTATATATAATACAAATATCTTGTGTTTTGATTTCTAATTCAATACCATTATGGCTTAAGAATATACTTGTCTGATTGAAACTTTGCATATTTTATAAAGGCTTTTTTAGAGTCCAGAATATGGGCTGATTTGATAAATGTTCTTTTGCTTTTCAAGGGAATGTACATTCTTTTGTGGTTAGATGAGGAGTTCAATAAAAATCAACTGATCACTTTTGATAGTGCTATTGAGATTATCTATATCCTTATAAGTTTTGTATCTTTTTTATGTATCAATTACATAAAAAGTGGTTTTAAAGTTTCTGACTATAATTGAAAATTTATCTATTATTAATCAGTCTTTACCTCATACATTCTGAGTCTGTTATGAAATGCATAAACTTACAGAACTATTCTGTTCCCTTGTTAATTAGCCCTCTAATCATTGTGAAATGGCCTATCATATCTCTTTCATCTGAAAATAAAAATATCATGTGATTGATAGGATTTTGAAAGCAAATTTAAAGGACAAACTTATAATTCAAAGTATATATTAAGCTCCTTTGCAATTATCTACTTTTACTAAGATGATTCTTAAATATACATGTTTTTGGCCTCTAAATGTTGCATATAATTTAGTTTATTGTCATTACTGAGACACAGTCACTTTTTTTGGGTCGATTGTTTTAACTCTTCTTAAAATATACAACTTTTTTAGAGAAGTATAAAACTGCTTAGGGAGAATACAATTTGAAAATGCAGAAAACTTTTGCTATTATAATATAAAATTATCTGAAGGCATAATTAAAATAGTACAGAAAGTAAAAGATAAAAATTATAAAACTAGGAGAAATATTCTTTTTATATTTAATTAAGGTGTATATATCAGAGGTCTAAGTGTTGATGCTTCCATGATAGACTGCAACCCTGTTGTAAATGATTGTTTTCTTTGTAAGTGAAATATTTGCTTTTTTAGTCACACTCTACAAACTAAGAAGATATAAAAAAGTTTTGTTTTCATTTTTAAATAAAAAGTGATTAATAACTTGATCTTTATAAAATATAATATATTATCTGCACAGTATTTCTTCCTTAGGATATATACTCTAAGGTTCTAATGAGTTGAACTTTCATAACTCAACAAACAAAAATTACCATAAAACAGGTTTATTCTTTGTGCATTAAGTATCAATTATTTAAGTGCACACAATGCATTACTAGCAAGATAAAATTAACAATTGCATTTATATTTCTGACAAGTTATTTAAATTTTAAAATGTTAGTAAAATGTTAGAAATTTAACATCCTTTCATATTTATTTCATAGATTAAGTAAACTGCAAAAATGATGAAATATTCTTAATTTACTGAAATATTTTAACTCACTTAAATCATTTATATTTACTCTTAAAAGTTATAGTTATGGCCCGTGTCATCCCTAAAAAAAGAACATTTTAAATCTTGCTTAATTAATTTTGACACTTCGTAAAAGTTCTACCTACCAATTAGAATGCTTTTTTTTTTTTTTTTTTTTTCAGAACTGGGGATTAAACCTTAAACCCAGGGGCACTAAGTTGCAGAGGACCTCACTAACTAGCTGAGGCTGACTGGGACTTGCTATCCTCCTGTCTCAGCCTCCCAAATACTGGGATTACAAGCGTACGACACCAGTCCCGTTTAGAATGCTTATAATTTATAACTTATGTTGAAACAAATAATATTTCCTCCGCAAATCCTTCAAAAATGTCATGATTTTGGAAAACCTTTCTAATCATTCAGGTTTATTTATCCTTAATCATTTTGAAAGTTATATACGATTTTGCTTCATATATTAGGGAAATAAGTGAGTCTTTTCCTGTTTTGTTATTGTTTTGTTTTATTTTATTTATTGTTGTATTTTCTTTTGTAGTACTGGGGATTGAATCTCGGGACATTCTACCGCTAAGCTACACCCTCACCCCTTTTCATTTATTTATTTATCTCACATTTTGAAACAGAGTCTAAGTTACTTAGTGCAGACCTTGAACCTGTGATGTGCGTGTCTTAGTCTCCTAACTACTAAGATTAAAGGCATGCATAAGGACACCCAATTTCATCTTTTAAATCAGTTAATTGTGCATAATTATCCTGCAAGTGTAATGTAAGCATTTCTTCCCTTAACCATGTGATAAAATTATATATTGATCAATAACTTTGAATGTAATTCACTATATTTCATATAGTATTTTATTTTAATGAGTTATTTTATTCTGTGTAATGAACAAACTAATTCTCAGTTGTCTTTAACAATATTTCTTTCTCTGCTCTCATGATTGAAAGGCAGATATTGCTCTGCCAGACTCTAGAGTTGGTGTCAAGCTGCAGAGTAGATTCAAATCTCCTCCAGTATTTCTCTATTATCTTTAAACCTCTGGCTAATACTCAAGTTTACTTTCTTTTCATGGCAGATCAGAAAGTGCAAAAGTGCCAATTCCCTGGACCATATTTAAATCTCTTTTTGACTCAAGAAATTGTTGACTAATCTCAGGTTCATAAAAGAAGAAATTTTACTGGGAGATAGCCCAGCACTTGTCATGCATATTATGCTCTATATATTTTTTCTTCACATTAATGTGCACATAAATGCACATATGCAATTATTATTCCATTTTTTAAATTGCCTAAATCTTAAATTTTTACTTATGTTCAGAAAATAGCACAAATTTTTACTTTTTTTTTTTTGCTTAATGACAAAGTTCTAAATCTGTTAGAGAGTGATGATCTCCCTTATAATTAAATTGTTATAGGACACTGATCTCTTCCTTGATTCTTGCTTTTACTCAGAGATTTTAAACAGAAAACACCAATAGGGGCACGTAAAAAAACTTATGTAGGAAAGTAGAGCTTCAGATTAAAAGGAGACCATGTTAAAGGGGTTAAATTCTAGAAAAACAGTTGGGTTAGCATTAGGAAAACGGGCTCGGAAAGAGCAACTTCCCTAGGGTGAATAATGGCATATGACAAAGTGGTATACTCTAGAGAAAGGGTTCTAATGGGACACTATCTGGAGTGGGAAAAAATAATGACAATGGCTCTTCCACAGTTCTATTCAGTCTGGAAATATTTCACTTTTGTAGTATGCATTTGGGGAGGTCACTATCACTTTTTGTACCACAACTTACTGCATTTTTGCCATGTTGGGAGCTTTTCCCTACGGTACCTAGGTGAAACCTCAGGTGTGGGGATTATGCATAAAGAAAGTGTATCCTCCTGATTTCCCTGTGGTTTTCTAACCACAGTTCTCTAATTCCAGCGAGGTGGCGAGTTTCCTTTTTCCATCCATGAGAACCCAATTAATTTTTCCCTCAGGTTCATCCCAATTGTGTTCTGATCTGCTCATTCCTATCTAGCTATCATACAAATATACCACAGAGAACGCCCAGAATTTCAAATAAGGTACAATTTGAGTTATTTGTCTGGTTTTTTTTTTAATCACAATTTTTGTCTGAAAATGAATCAATAGTAGTGCTTCAAAAATGTTTTTGCAGGTGTACAGTTGTAGTTCTCATGTATGAAAAGATTAGAAGTCATCATTCTTATATTTAAAATGATCCAAAGCTAGACAAAGTAAAATTCAGTGAACATTCTGAATTAGGTAAAGAACCATGGTACTGATTATTGTTATCAGACTCAGCTAGGGAAAAGAAATTCTTCCTATGGCAGCCTCATTGATCTTCTGCCTATTAGGAAACAAACAAGCACTACTTTGGGGTAGACTCTATTCAATCTGCTACAGCAAAACAACCTACATGCTGGGTAAAGTAGAGTCAATTTATATGCTTATTTCTTCCAATAAACACTTATTTTTAATTTTTATATCTTGAAAAATAATTCTGTTCTCTTTGGCAGCTATATTAAAATAGTCACGAGGGATTCAGTATTTTGCTTCTATGTAGTGAAAGAATTTTGTTATTTTTTAAAAATCTTACATATATTTTACTATATTTAAAATGCCACTTAAAAGAGAAGTAATTTATTTTTCATTTGTATCAATTTTAAGAATGTAAAATTTTATTTCAAATTTGCATGCCAATAAGAAAATGCCGTGTGTGTGTGTGTGTGTGTGTGTGTGTGTGTGTGTGTTGTGCTGGGGATTGAATCAGGGGCATTCTACCTTTGAGCTATACCACCAGCCCTGTATTATTTTTTATTTTGAAACAGGGTCTGAATAGGTGGCTGAGAGCCTCAATAGGCTGCTAAAGCTGGCTTTGAAACTTTGATCTTTCTTTCTCAGCCTTCCAAATACCGGCATTACAGGTGCATGCCACACCTGTCTAAAACATGTTTTTAATTAACTCTGAAATGTCATGTTTTATACATTGCATCTTGATGTCAAAAATGTTAAAACATTAAGTTATAGAAATAATAAATTGTGATTTTTAAAACATGTTTTTCTTCAATATTTATTGCATCGGATTCCACTGGGCTTTTTTTTTTTTTTTCAATTTTTACTTCATTACAAAGAATAAATGTCAAAACATCTATGTTACAATATTACAATGAAACAACATTATAACTTTCTAATATTCTTGGCTTCTACTAGATGAACATACTTCTAAATAAATCATCTTAAATCTTACTATTTAAAAAATTATTAGTGAAGAAGCATTTCACACTTACTATAAATTTTTAAGGCCCTTTCTTAAAAAATAATTAAAATTTAAGAGACAAGGGAAATCACCTAACCCCGAGAATGCACTTTGAAGATGGGGTTGATTTGTGTAAAAGTAGAAAAAAAATACATCAAAGTCTCCATGTCTTATTTTTGTAAAAGTTTTGATAACAAAAATACTCAAAGGTTATAAAATGTGATCTATTTACAAGATGCTTTTCTTTGAAAGTCTCTACCAATTTCCGTGTGATGCTTGATGATTATTTAATAGGTAGAAGAAAGAGAACAAATATAGGAAAAGTCAGAAAAAAGAGGCACCTGTCTTTGATTGAAGATTAAAGTTTACCAGTTTGAAAATATAACTAACACAATGGTCATGACTAAAAGAAGGAAACTAAAGAAAATATAAGTCACTCATTATGGCTTCAGAGGTTTCTCTGAAGAACAGGTAACATCACAGATACCATCTGTAAATGTTATAACCTTGCTACAATTAACTAAAAAGCCATTGTCTTTCAAATAGATTCATGAGACTAATTTTATATCATTACTTGTTATTGTTTCTTAGCCCTCAGGTCCTTTTAACAATTACTTTATTTTTCCAGGAAGAATATTATGAAACACAGATACCAAATCATGCTTGCCTAAATGTTTAATCAATATTCATCTTGGAAGGATGAATTAAAAATAGTTCATATTGTGCAATAACAATGAAATGAATATTTTAAATAATTTTTCACATAAATCTGATTTTTAAGTTTCCTATAACACTGGTTCAACCAAAAAAAATGTTTTCTACATTATATACTTTTAACAGTTCAAAACATATATTGGCTCCTAGGTCTTGATATGGTTACTTCCAGAATGTCAAATACATTTAATTTATTTCATTTTTTCCAAGATTTTGCCTCCCTAAAATATTTCATCTTTACCTTAAATTGTTTACACTGTTTCTCAAAGTGGAAAGAAGATATTAGAGACCATTACAAAGTTATCATATGTGATTGCATTAAGGCATGCAATCACATACCAGAGAGAGAAAGAGAAACATAGTCACACAGAGACAGAGAGACAAGGATATGTTGGCATTAAAAATAAACTTTTTATATATTTAGAATTACAAAATTTCTTACATTGAAAAGTCTTTACTTCAGTGTTGTAAACTAAGTAAATTACAGGCTTTTACATAAAACCTCCCCTTCCTCGACAAGGGAATAAAGTTTACTATGACAAGGGTAAGAATATTGTTCAGTCATAGGAGCTATTGATAACTCAGATTATTGGAATGTATGACAAAGTCTAGAAAATTACTGTACGGTACTTACATTTTTATCATATTGGTATTAAAATATTTTTCAGAAATATATATTTAACAAAGTTGCTAATATAGATATTTTATGTTTTGATTTTGCAGTTTGAAACTTTTTTCCAATAATACTAATATAAAAGTAAAGGTCTTCCACCTTTTATTTCTATGAGGCACACCTGGACTTCCTGAAAATTTGTGTTATATAATGTGATTGCTATGTAGACTTGTAAGGAACTCATTTTTATTTATTTGTATGTGAGTGTCTATTTTTATGTGTCTGTGCAGTTCTCGAGATAGAACCCAGTGTTGTTCTATCAGTGAGCTACCCCCCTCTGTCTGTCCCCCTACCAAGCCATATTTTAAAAATGTTTTCTTTTGAAACTAAGTTTCTATGCACTAGCCTCCTCTCAGCCTTCCAGGTACTAGGATTACAGACCTGCATCATTGTACCCAGCTTGAGTGTTTATTTTATAAGAATGCAAGTCTAAATAAATCATGTCCACCTTGCTTAAAGGATTACATTGTTTTACTTTCATTTATATATGACTTTTTCTAGAGAACTATTTAATTATGTATACAAATATTTTCTTTTGATATCTATATATTCAAGTTAATATAGAATGAGCATTTTATACATAAAAATGAAATTAAGAAATTTGACTCAATTCAAGTTCACATGGTAGAAAAATAAAGGGTGTGGGTATCATACTCATAGTTCCTTGGGTAGTTTATTAATTGTCTCTACAATTTTCATGTTGATCAAATGACAATGAATTGGAAGAGATTAGTGTTTTTGAAACTCAATGGTATAAAGATTTTCAGGTACTATAACCAGGAACTAACCATTTTCCAAAGGGAAAGAGTCACTGGATGATTTAAAACGTGAACATTTGTGAATGTGTCCATCTATTATATTAGTTGCTATAAGATTTCTTTTGAAAAAGGGTTCTATGTAAATTAAAAAATTAAAAGACCAGAGAAGATAGATTATGAGTTACTTTCAGTCTTTTAGACACTTTGAATTTATTTCTATTAAATTTATATATATATACACATATATATATATATATATATATTTACTTATGCTTTAGTCAAGTATTTCTCAATCAATTAAAACATATCCAACACTTATAAAGCACAGAACTATAAGCAATGCAAAAAATCATTAAAAGACTTTACTTCAGTAGACTTTTATTACTGTTTTAGCAATCAAGGATCTCAGCAGCCCTCTATATTGGAACATAAGCACTAGAGATTAAGAAGCAGATAGTAATTACTTTACTACAAAGACACATAGAATGAGATATACAGGGCCCTCTTTCTTAAAATGTAAGGATGTAGTATATGCATAAATTATAAGGCACTCTCTTCTGTGATATAACAGTTGAGAGGTTCACACACAGTTCCAGGGTTGGTTAAAGATTATTCCCAGAAGTGAGAAATCAGATATTTCCAGGTACATACATCTGGCATATCCATAGTCCATTTCTTAGAGTGACATTTTCAGGGACAGGGACAGAGCATTTTGGTAATTTTGACAGTGACAATGCCCTAAGCACAGCATTCCAATTCAGTTATGCCAATATTATTTTGTTTATTTTCTAAGTTCAATTATTTATCTATCCCTTGGATTCTAGAAAGTAACAATTAACCTTCCAATTTTTTTCTTTTCTCATAAATAAATTAGAATAGGTTTCTAATGTTTGATTATGAAAACTGATTCAGTGCATTGTCCCTATGTTTTCCTAAAATCACTATTCATAATTTTCTGAAAATATTTTACAAAAATAAACACAGCAAATATCCCTTTGATAACCATTTATTTCTTTATTGTTGAAATTAAACTAAAAAAACTCATTATTTTAAAAGTTACTTCCTCTTTATCCTTGAAGATATTTTAAAAAGAAATGTATAAACCTGTATAAACCATCATTAGGGGTCCAATTTAATGAGTATAACACAAGCTAGTCAGATAAGAGCTTTCATAATTAAAATGGCAAACACTCTCATATCTTCAGCTTTCAGGATTTTTTTTTTTATATTACTGAGACAGTCCCTGAGGATATTTCTCTAAAGCAAATATGTATCATGTTTGAAGACATGACTAGTCAAAGTGACGGTATTCTCTGTGATTAGATATTCCCTATTTCTATTTTATTCCTGTGACAATTTTAAAGAAAGAACTAAAGAGCTGCTTTGTTAAAATGACTGAGGTTTATAAAATAAATTAAACTGAAATGTAGACACTTAATTAATGTACAAAGTATGCATGTCCTACATATTTGAATCACATATCAGATAAGTTGACATGAATGTTATGAAACATAAACAAAAAAGCAAGTGTTTATTATCAGTGGTTATTCTGAGTCTCTTACAAATGCTTTTAGTAGGACACCACTTCTCATTTTCAAACTATATTACCATTATATGTATTATTATTATTATTATTTTTTTTTTTTGCGGTGCTGGGGATTGAACTCAGGGGCATTCTACCTCCAAGCTATACCCCCAGCCCTAATTTTTTATTCTTTATTTTGAAACCGGGTCTCACTAAGTTGTGGAGTGCCTCACTAGGTAGCTGAGGCTGGCCGCAAACCCGGATCCTCTGGTCTCAGCCTCCCGAATGCTGGGATTACAAGCGTGCGCCACCACGCCCGGCTCCATTATATGTATTTTAAATAATATTTTATGGTAATATATAAAACATGGTATTATTTAATAAATGGTATTCAAATAATAATATATCATTCCTATAATTAAATTCCAATAAAATTATATTTGTTAACAGTTTATATATATATATGTATATGTATATATATATAAACAAAGTATCTTGGAATTTTTTTTCTTATTCTACCCTTGGAAAATGATTATAAAGATTACTAATCTTAAATAATAAAAATTTTGATTGAAAGTGAAAAAACAAGTGTTTGAAAATGGGATTTTTAAATTTTTGTTGAATTTTTTATAAATACTTTAATAAAGGTACAATCTCATATCAGGATTTCAACCCACTTAAACCAATTAAATTGAGCATATTTTCTGATAAATATTAAAACAAATTATTTAGATCAATAAGAGTACTTCATAAAATAATTGAAGCATTATTTTATTTATCTATGAAGTATTATAGAAATCAAAATTGATAGAGACAAATGTTTGAACCAAACCAAGGATGTCATTAACACAGTTGTACCCCTGGATACCTTTTGAGTAATATTGATAATACAATTATAGAATTTTGTTTCATATATAGTGAATATAACAATTTTATTAGACTATCAGAAAGGATGGTATAAAGCACATAAACTACATTTTAATTATATATTTTACTTAAAATTCAAACAAAATGGATAAAATACATTTATCATTGATAATGCCTTGGTTTTACTGTGGATGAGCTTAGAATACTCTAATAAAATTTTTAAATGTTTTTATTGGTTCATAATAATTACACAGAATACTAGGTTTGATTGTGGCATATTTTTATATTCGTATAATATCAATATCATTCTCTAGCACCGTCAATTGCCTTGCCTACCTCCCTTCCACTATTCTCTTCCTCTACTCTACTGTTTTCTCTTCTATTAGTCATGAAATCATTTTTTAAATCTAGCTTCCATATATGAAAAAATATGACACTTTATTTGCTGAGTCTGGTGAATGTTGCTTAAGAAGATTTTCTCCAGTTCCATCCATTTTTATAATAGCATGTAATGAAAAGGAACTAAGAATTATTTAAGATAATTATTATATTAGTTGCTTGAATTACTTGAGAAACAGTACAATACTCCTCTGATAGAGGACTACTATCTGAAATATATAATGAACTAAAGAAGCAACACTAAAGAAAGAATAAAAATGGTCAATTGCACTGAATAGAAACTTCTTAGAAAAAGAAATAGAATGGTCAGTAAGTACATGAAAAATGTTCAACATCACTAGCAATTAAGGAAATGCTAAATGAAAACAACATTGAGTTATATCCAAGTCCGGGTAGAATGATATTCATCAAGAATACAAACAATAAAAATTCTGGTAAGGATGTGGAAAAAGAGGAACAATTACAAAATTTGGTGAGATTGAAAACTAATATAAGCGCTATGGAGATCAGTATGGTGATTCCTCAAAGAATAATAATGGAACAACGATATAATTCAAATATACTATTCATTGATAGCTTTCCAAAAAACTTAAAGTCAGAATACATGGATATCCATATTTGTAGCAGTACAATTTATGATATTCAAATTATGGAACCAAACTAGGTGTCCACCAAGAGGCAAATGATAAAGAAAATGTAGTTTCTGACCTTGGGGCCCTTGATTCTGATGGGATCATGCAGCTAGGAGGCTTGGGCGGGGGTGGGGGCAGCCTGGAGGCCGCTGGTTTCCATAGCCTCTACCAGCACTCCAGGTCACCGAGCCAGTGGACGACCTCCGTCCTGCTCCTCCATGTGTCCTTCCTAGAGTCCCTTCCCCTTAGAGCCTCACTTGAGTTGCCCAGGAAGGTCCCACTTCACGCCTGGCCCTGAGAGGCCACACGCCCGACCTCCTGGAGGAGGCTCTGTCTTCCCTGGTGGGCCTGACATCACTGAATGTAATGCAGGTTCAGTGGCCTGCGGGAGGCAGAGCGCCGCCCTGTGCTCTGCCCTTCTGCGCAGAAGTGCTTAGCTGAGTTCCACGACATGGGCATCCTTTAAAGATGTATATATTTTCTTCCTGTACATAAAGATGCTCCTTCAGTCGTGCGGAGGGTGATGAACAGGGTGGTGGGTGGCTTGTTCAGAGTGCTCCTGTGAAACCCCTGTGTGTCCAACGCCCAGCCCTTGCCATTTCTTGTCAGATAGGTCTGCATACATGCACGGGTGTGCACGAGTTTTCACACAGGACTCGTGCCCGCCTAAAACGCTGACCCATCTTCAGCCTCGCGGAGGTTTCTAGGGCCCGTTCAGGGATCACGTGAGTTTGACCCGTCGCCTTCAGAGGCTTCAGAGTCCTGGCCTGTCAGTGTGGAGGGTACTGGCAGCTCAGTGGCGCGCTCCTGTGTGCCTTTACTATTCAGGTAAACTGGGAAGGACATGGCGGTGCCCGCCCTTTCAGAAACCTGCATGTGCACCTTGTACTCCAGGTGGCCGAGCAGCCGCCTCTCCCTCCAGAGGTCTCATTTGGGAACAGTGTTCACTTCAAGGTACTTTGTAACTGGTCTGTTTTAAATAGTTGCCGATAACACTGCTGCATATCGTGTTTTTATTGCTTGTACAGTTAACCTCCGACTTAGTAAAGTGTATCAAAGTAGGACTTTTTGAATTGTAAATATGTGGTTTTATTAAATAAAAGTCATGTAAAGTTGTTAAAAAAAAAGAAAATGTAGTATATGCACACAATGGAATTTTACTCAACCATACAGAACAAAATTATGTTATTTAAGGAAAAATAGATAGAATTAGAAAGTATTATGGTACATTAAATGAGCCAAGCTCAGAAAACCAAAGTTCCTATCTTTTCTTTCATATGTGGAATCTAGAGTAAAAGCAGAAAGGCAATCAAGGTCTTCAGATAAATGAGAATTGAAACCACTAGAATAACAGAATGGAATAGGGTGGGGGAGAGAAGAGATAAAAGGAAGATTGAAGAAGGAAACCATTCAAATAAGGTTATATTCATATAGGAAGTTAACATTAACAATCTATTTAACATGTACCAGGAGGGAAGAGGGGAGGGTGGTGTGGAATGTTGAAAGAAATACACCAAATTTTGTGTGTATGTACACTGTTATCACTTTGAAACTCACTATTGTGTATAATTACAGCATACCAATAAAAGTATCTCTAGAAAGAAATATTCTTTTCTAGTATTATGACTGATTAATTTTCTTTAATATTGCCCTTTATCTTCAAGCCTAACAGTTGCTATTAAAATGTAAGAAAAATGAAGTCAGATGTGAATTGAGATGAAATATCATATATATAATATGAAATGATTTCTTCCTAAACATTTTGAAAATAATTTTGTATTTTATTCATAAGATTTTGCACCTTGGAACAGATCTCACAATTTTTTATGAAGCTTTGTCGACTTCTTCTGAGGCTCCCAAACAGTAGCAAAAATAAGAGTAATTTCATCACATGTTGGTGACTGATTTTAGAAACAATTGCTAGAGATACATTCATAAATATTCATCTAATCACTTGAAAGTACCATCATATTCCCATAGAGTGGATCAAAATTTTTGTAGTGTGTAAAGAAGAACAAAATCATGTTATTTGCAGGGAAATGGATGCAACTGGAAAACATGATAAGTGAGATTAGTCAGTGACAAAGGGTAAAAAAGCATATGTTCTCCCTAATATGCGGATGCTAGGGAGAAGATGGGGCATGAGAGGGACTCCAGATGAAAAAGGAGAAATCCTAGATAAGCAAAGAAGTTGACTTAACCGAAGGGGCTGGATGGGGGGAGGGGACACCCTAATGTACATGACATACTTTCACAAATATATCAAGGTCAATCACTAAACTGATCTTGAGAAGAAGGGAGGGCGAGGGAGTGGGGTGGGAATTGGGGAAGGGGGTTAAATGAGAACTGTGTGCATATATATCTTTATCAGCTTGTATCTAACAAAGATGTATGATTATAATGCACCAATAATAATAAAAAATTTTTAAAAATTTGTAGCGTAACTTTCCAGTTTACTTGTTAAAAATTTGTAATTGGATACAATAATCATTTTATTTCTCTGCCAATGTTACCAAATTACTTTATGCCCAAATTATATTTTAATATATTTGTATTGATGCATTGTAATCTTGTACTATGTTGAGGTTTATTGTGATAGTAACATACATATGCATAGTATCTGATATGTTTGCCAAAATCTTATTTGTATAGTGAAGAAAATATTATTTATTTACCTTTTTTATTGTGAGGTTACTTAATTTATTGAATGTTATCTTAGTGTATGTTTTATTTCAAGGCTCTTATTTGATTATTTTAGAATCTTTTATGTAATGTTTATTTCAAATCTGTGGATGAGCAGAGAGAACTATTTAGTTGTATCTAACCCTTATTTAAAAGCTATATTAAATTCTAAGTAGACTACTATATGGGTAGGATAGTGAAGACATATTTATTATCCAATAATAAAATTTACTTTGGAATGACTGTCTTCTGTAGACATGACCTTAATTTACCTGACATTTTATTAGGATCAAATTAACATCCATCATTTAAATGTTTGTAATTATCTATTATCTGTCTCTGAAATTTAACATTTGTTAAACTGCTCCTATGAAATGGCACTTTGAAAAAAGGCAAGCAATAAATGCAACCCTGAAAATAGCAGGTTTATAAATGCATACTGACAGGGCTTATTAATTACCGCAATGAAATTAACAGTGCATAGTTAAGATGAAATCATTCCATTCATGGCTAGAAGAATATCACAGAGACCTTTAAATGTATTAATATGATCCAATATAAATCCAGTTTTAAACTTTAAAAATAATTATGAGGTTCAGTAAATTCAACCTATGTCAAAAATGCATTTGAAATATGAGTTTTCTTTCTTTTCCTAAAACATATAAATAATGCATTTTAATGACTGTAGAATGAACTACTAAAAAAGAGCCCTAAGTTATTAGAAAAATACAAGTGAAACTAAGACAAGGAACATACATGAACAATTTCTAGTTATTTACTTAATTAATTCATTTGCTCCAGACTCCAACTCACGATATCATATTGTGTTAGACATCATGCTTTAGCTTCTCCTTCTCTTTCTTTGTATTTCTTTTTCTTTCTTTTTTTTTTTGTTTAGGACCTTTAATATTTAGAAGAAATAGTCAGATATTTTGTAGAACATCTCACGATTTACTTTTGAATTAAGTTTTTCTTAGTGATGATTAGACTAAAGTTACGTATTTCGATAAGGATACTGCAGAAATAAAGTGTGTTCCCATAACATGAGAATGTGGGCATGATAGCATTATATAAATGGTGATGTTGATATTTATTTTATGGTTAGTGTTACAGGTGTCAGGTGTCTACACAGTAAATATATCATTCTTCTCTTTCTATATACTGTTTGTTAGAAGTGAGTCACTAATACCAAGGTATACTCAAGGAAAATAAATTAAACTTCACTTTCTTTTTTTTTTAAGATCTGGATCTTTAATAATCATTCAGAGGACACTAGTAGCATAAAAATCAACTTCACTTTCTGAAGGAAACTATTCAACTGGATTTATAGTACTCTAAGATTTATTATACTTATTTTTTATTTTTTTATTGGTGCATTGTAATCATACATCTTTGTTAGGTACAAGCTGGTAAAGGCATACATGCACACATTTCTCATTTAACCCTTCCCCAATTCCCACCCAACTCCCTCGCCCTCCCTCCTTCTCAGGTTCAGGTTAGTGATTGATTTTGATATGTTCATGAAAGTACATCATGTGCATTAGGAATTCAAAACTGGAGGAAAACAGGCCTGGGAAGTGGAGGTGAGGTGATCATGGAGTTTTTAGATTTAAAGTTCAAATCCCTCGTTTCTTCTCTGTTTATCTCCAATTTCTTTTCATTCTTCTGTCCTACCTCATTATTATTTATTCTGCTGTTAAAAGTTCTTCATCTTTGATCTTTGGGGGGTCATGTTGGCTCCTTAGTACTTCTGGCAAGTCTCCATCCTTTTATTTTACTATTAGTTGCCTCAAGTTTATTTTGAACTTTCCTGCTCCATTTTAGGTTTAGTTATCAAATAGTCCTGTTTCTTTATTTGAAAATAATATTTAGAAAATGTGGTCTTGGTGCTGAGTTTGTGCTTTGCAAGTAAGAAATTGTTGATTCTAGGTCCACTCAGGAGACAGAAAAAAGAAATGAACAATACATGTTTTTTGGTACGTATAAGTACTAGCATATTTGTATAATTAAGTTAATTATACATATATATATATATATATATATATATATGAATTGACTCTGTAACGCAAATTTCTATATTTATAATTGAATTTATCTATCTGCATGTATGTTAAAAAGAATTGCTGTTGACATCTGCTGGAATTCAGTCCAAGGAATTTACTATATTCTCCCCTTGCTTATTTTTTACTTATTTCCCTGACATAAGAAGCATAATTAGCATTATCTATAAGAGGGAGAAACCTACAATGAGCAAAGAAGGTGACCTAACTGAATGGGAGTGAGTGGAGGGGGGAGGAAAACACCCTAATGCACAAGATGTACTTTCACAAACATAGCAAAGTCAATCACTAAACCAAATATGAGAAGAAGGGAAGGGGAGGGAATGAGACAGAAACTGGGGACAGATTAAATGAGAGATGTTTTTATATATGCTTCTAGCAGCATGTACCTAACAAAGATGTATGATTACAATGCATCAATAAAAAAATATTAAAAATAAAGTAAAATACATTATAAATTAATTTAGAAATTTAATTATTTGTACAATACTCATATTCAGTAAATAGTAAAAATTGTAACTGGGATGTCTATGAAAGATAAAATTATTAGTTTAAAATGATTTATATACAGTCTTATTTCTCTTTCTTTTCTCCCTCCCTCTCTCTGTTTCTGTCCTTCCTTCCTTCTTTCCTTCCTTCCTTCCTTTCTCCCTTCTCTTTAGCCTTACAGAGATGAGGAAGAGGAATTCTCTCTGATTTTCATAACCTAGCTCTTGGGAATGGTCTCCCATCCATGCCCTTATATTTATTTAATTTTAGGCCTTTTTCACATTCCTGCCCCTTCTTCACAGTGATATAACTTTTATCATGTTCTGTTCCCCTGTAAGAAGGGACTTCACCAGCATTTTGAAGATCAAAATTCTTTGGAGGAGAGGGAAGATATTCCTGGGTGAACTTGTGATAGCCCTTATTTTTCTCTCACTGTAGCAGTGATTTTCATTAGTGTCCAAGGACTGCAGTAATAATGACTGTCTCTTAATTATTCAGCTGAGTTGAGTTAGAACAATATAAACACTACATAGCAATTAAATTCCATATGAGCCAGTATCTTGAAGGAAGCCTTGTGAGAATTTTCTCTGATTTTTCCCTGTGACATCCTAAATAAAAACTTCACTTGACAAGTTAAAAAATGACAAGAAAATGACTAAAGACTATTACTATAGTGGGAATACACTGAGATATCTTCCCTGAAAGAAAAAAAAAAGGTGAGGGCTTTGTAATCATGGAGGTGAACTAATACAAAGGTAATGGAAGACATTAGGAAGAATGTTGATCAATATGATTAGTTCATCTGTATTTGTTATTCAGAATAAGGCCCCCATCCTCTCAGAAACTGGGAAATCTGGACCCTATTATTGATGACTACCTTGCAAAGAGATAGTTCCCAGGTTCTTAAAAAAAGTATTCCTAGGTTTTATAAGTCTTTCTTAACCATAATTGAGAATGAAATTATATCATTTGTAACTAAATGGATGGAACTGAAGAACATTATATTAAGTGAAATACACCAGTAAAGGGTCAAATATTTACTCTCCTATGTGAAAGCTAGAGAGGAAAAAGGGAAAAAATGATTTTTATTAAAGTAGAAGAGAGATCATTAAAATACAAGAAAGGCATCAGAGGGAGGAAGGACAAGAGTAAAATGAGAAGTACTGGGGAGTAAAATGAACAAAATTATGTGCAGGTACTTATATATCACAAATCATTATGAAATTATATATAATTA
The DNA here is from genome assembly GCA_004027655.1 of Graphiurus murinus. Lineage (NCBI taxonomy): Eukaryota > Metazoa > Chordata > Mammalia > Rodentia > Gliridae > Graphiurus > Graphiurus murinus. The sequence continues at coordinate 123,570 of PVLC010000992.1, read as the reverse complement.
TATATAATTTCATGCATCAATAAAACATTATGTCATAATATTTTTATTAGATAAAATATTACTCTTTCAAAGAAAAAGACATTATTTACAAAGGCGTGTTACCTAATTGTATGCTCTAAAGAAAGGCAGGTGAGGGAGGATAGAGTCAAGAAAAACTCTGCCTAAAGTTTAGTCCAACTTTAATCAGAGATCAGTGATTCTTAGACAAAAATTCTGCAAGGGGAGACCTGCATATGTCTCCAATGTCCAAAGCTGTCCCCTCTCACTCTAGATCTCACGTAACATTTGCAATTTATTAAAATATTTAGCTTAATAGTCCAGATCTACATAATATCTGACTTACAGTGAATTGGGCTTCTGGTCCAGTGTTTTTCTGGTTGCAAATTTTGTTGTTTATTGTATTATAAGTTCTATGATGGATTTAAAGAAAAGTCTTAAATCTGCAGTTATTCATCTTGTTTTCCTATTTGTATGGACAGGAGAGCTGCTTTTTTCAGCCCTCTGCCTTTCTGAGTTAAAAGTATGACAATAGCTTACTCTTCTAATTATGATATTTAAATGTACTAAATTGAAACTATTGTCTCCTTGTCATAGAAGGTGACTATGTAGTATGAGTGCTTAGATGTGTTTCTTAAATTGATTTATTTACATACCAGAGCATCCCTTGTAACATTCATTAACAAACTAACAGTACATGCTGTTTATCATATAAATGCTTGTACTGAGCAAAGACAGTGTAAGTGTTAGGCATCATTTATATCTAATTTATGGCTAAGTTTTTTTCTTCTAAGTGTAAGCCTCTTCCTCTACATCATGATTTGTATTCATAATTCTAGTTTTTCAAGATATGTTTTATATCCTATTTACTATTTTGAAGCTTGTTTTCATTCAATATTGAGATAAAGCAAAACACTACTATCAGCATGTATAACTACGTAGGTATAATCAAAACATCATTCAATATGAAAATGATTTTATTCTCTTATTTTTAATCGATTATTTTTTAATACTAGGGAATGAACTCAGGGACATTCTACATCTGTGCTACACCCCCAATGTATATTTTTTAACAAAATCTCATCAAGTTGCTAAGGGCCTCACTAAGTTTTTGAAGTTGGCTGTAAAGCTGCAATCCTCTTGTCTCAGTCTCCCAAGTACTGGTATTACAGGTATGTGTCACTGCACCCAGCTTAGACTTAGTCACTTAATTTTAAAGGAATTTTACATTTATTTTTGTATCTATATAAAAGTCAAATAGTTTCTGGTTTTCTTTTTATTTTCTACATAAAAATATGGATTAAAATTTATGGACAGCAATTTGTACAGCCATCATGGCAAATAGTATGGAGGTTCCTCAAAACATTAAAAGTAGAATCCAAATACTACCCCATAATCTCACTCCTAGGTAAAAATGATAAGAAAATTAAATCAATATGTTAAAGAGACATGAGCACTTCCATGCATATTGCAGCACTATTCACATTAGCTAAAATGGGAACAACCAAAATATCAATTGACTGATGAATAAAGAAAATATGGTCCATATATGTACTGGAATGCTATTCAGTCCTACACAATAAAGTATATCCTGCCATTCATAGCAAAACTGATAGAACTAGAAATCATTATAAGTGAAATAAGCCAATAATATAAACACAAATACCACATGATTTGATGCATATGTAGTATCTAAAAAATGTGAATTTTGTATAAATTGATATTAGTAGGGTGGTTACCTGATGCCAAGAAGAGAAGGATGGAGAAAGTTGATCTTTATATATTAAGTTATATTTAGATAGAAGCAATAATTTCTGATGTACTATTACACAGTAGGATGTCCATCAATAACGATAATACACTGCACATTTTAGAAATCTAGAAGAAAAGATTTTGAAACCTTTATCCACACACACACACACACACAAAAGATAGATGTAGGAGGAGATATATTTAACCTATCTTAAACATGTAATGTATTCATGTATTGAAACCACTGCATTAATGTGTATGATATTATGTCTATATATATTAAAAATAAATTTAAAAAACATTTAAAATTATAAATGTTTAGATATTATTGCAGAGAAGAAATATATGATATCATTGTTACAAGAGCTAATATAGAGAAATGTTTTATTTTTATATCAATTCCTTTATATATAATAAAAAATCTGTCCAAATAGCATCTAATCAATATACAATTAATGATTTCAGAACTGAGAAACTATTAGTCATTGAAATAAAAGTGTTAATATAGGATAATTGTATTGATAAACTAGTAAGAAAATGGTATTTTACAAATCTCAGCCTATTCCTGAAATGAAAAACAATGGGCAGAATGTTATGGATTATTATAGAGCATATAATATAGAGTAAAATATATATTTGTGACTTTCATGATCTTGAATAATTCTGAAACTAAGAAATATAGTTTAAAAAATCTGAGGATAGCATAAATAGCTGACATATTAGGTTGTTATGAAACTTATATTACATGATGACATAGTCTTTTGTGAAGTGTGAGTCAAATTATTTGGTGAATCTTTTCATCCTTTGTCATTCAATCTCATAATTGTCATAAAATGAAATATTATCATGTTTATTATATAGAAAGCAATTCAACAATATCACTTTATGTACTTTTTATATAACTCAGAGTATTCTAGATACTAAACAAATAAAATATGATCCTATTTATCATGGCTCATAGCCCATTATGAGAAGAAAGACATTTAAATTTTTATAATTATAATTATTTTAGTATGATCATGTCAATTACCTGCTGGAGGAGTAAAAATGATATGAAATCATCTTACATCTCTAATATAATCTAGTCTAATATTTCCAAAGAGGCTTTTTTATTTCCAACTTGATGTATAATAGATAAATTGGAGTTAGACCATAAAAAGAAAATTTATAGTAGTGATGACTGTGCATGAGTTTTCTGAGGAAGGTATGGGCTGATTTTTTTTCCAATAACTGAAATCTTATCAGACTTTTTGCATTTTAGCAAGCAATGTGGAAAGAGCTAAGAATGGGTTTTAAGAGTTGAGGTCATTTCATCTTAATATAATCAAGAGATATAGTACTATAGTATAAGGACAAGAGATCGTAGAAGAATAATAAGAATGAAAATGACATAATCAGAATTGGTCTATAGAATATCGTGTGTGTGTGTATGTGTGTAAGTGATGTACTGGAGATTAAAGTCAAGGGAATTCTACCTCTGAGCTATATCCTCAACCCTTTTTTATATTTTGTTTTGAAACAGAGCCTCACTAGGTCACTGAGAGTCTTATGATCTTGATGAGGCTAGACTTAAAACTGCAATCCTCCTGTTTCAACTTCCCAACTACTTAGATTACAGGTATGTGCCACCGTTCCTGGTGTATAATGTTAATCCTTACTGAATTATGGCAATAGGTGTGTTGGGTAAGGGGCAGCAGTGGTGGTCCAAGGCACTCAACCACCAGTATGTCTACATTTAACAGTGTGAAAACTTGTCTCAAAGCATCTACTCATTCAGTGTTTGCCTCTGACAAAGGATGCAACTTCTTATAGTCTTCAGTGTCATTAAAACCACATTATTGGAAAAATGACCAGGCATGTTCAGTTCCTAAAGTCATTTCAATTATGTGGAGTGTGTACATTCTATGCATCTATACATTTCTCCTTCTCCTATATGAGCTCATGTTCTGTCTTCTTCAGCAAGGCTCAGCAAGATGCAAAGCAGTTCCTCTCACTTTTCTTGTTAACAATGTCCTTTCTGTCCATAAAAGTTCTTAATAATTTCTTAAGCTTATCATTTTCACTAATCATGATATTTAATAACTTTAATTTTTTGCAGATCATGTATAATGCATGCTGTTTTAGTCTGTATTTTCACTATTATGATCCAAAACTCCTGATATACACATCAAACTTTAAGGAAAAAAATATTTGCTTACATATTTGAAGATTTCAGTGCATTTTGTGTGTGTACTAGATATAGATATAGTTCATAAATTTTATTTTATGCCAGGTGCCAAGCAGAAGCCTGAGCAATAGGTATTTAGGGCATGATGGTGGTGAGCAAAGAGATAGCAAAAGGTCATAAAGGGTTAGAGGTAGATGCTACAGCTGGATGGGGCTGGAACACATGCACATGCATGTGCATAAACACATACACATACACACATGCTGTGCCCCCAGGGACTTTTGTTGGAATAGACCTTGATTACAATGTACCAAGTCACACCCTTAGTGACTCACCTCCAAAACATAACTGCCTTCAGAGAATGAGGTTCTGAAGACATCTTCCATCTAAACTATTAACATATGCTATATTTTACAGTGAAGGCTATATACAAAATATTTAGGCATGGTTGACAATACAAACTCTCCTAGAGTTTATTTTCCATGCATATTAGGATCTAACAAACTTTGCTTCTATTAACAGACTGCATTCCCCTCCTGACATCATCTGTCAAAATTGTTCATAAGGGATTGTTTTAGTCAGCTTTCCCTTCAAAGTGACAAAAAAAATCTGACAAGAACAACTTAGAGGAAGAAAGATTGGAGCTCATTGTTCCAGACATTTCTAAGCACAGAGACAGCTCTGAGGCACAAACCACAGTGGCGGTGGCAGCATCAGGGTGTGTGGTGGAGTGATGATGCTCTAACATTCTGGCAACTGAAAGCAGAGAAAGGGGAGAGGAGGGAGACTGTGGATATATATATAGTCCCCAAGATCAAACCCCCAGTGACCCCACTCTAGCCATGGCTCACCTTTGAACCTTGATGCACTGAGGACATGATTCCAATACGTGAGGTTTGAGCAACCATTTTCAAAAACAAGTTAAAAATTATGCTTCTGGTCCCCCCAAAGCTCATGATCATCTCACAATAAAAAAATGCATTCATTACATTTCCAAGAGACTCCATAGTCTTAACAGCTGCAGCGTTGTTTAAAAGTCCAAGTCTAAATTCTCTTCTGAGACTAAATTTTTAGCTGTTAGCATCTATAAAATTAAAAAGCAACTTGCATGATTCTAACACAAAATGATAAAGATAAACATTTACATTCCTAAAGGGGGAAGTAGGATCAAACAAAGAAGAGATGGAATCAAAGGAAGAACAACATCCAACAAGACGAACATTGAATCTTGTAGTTACACATCTTGCACCCAAGACACATGGCGGTGATGGTGAGATGTGATCTTCAAAGGGCTTTGGCAACTATGCCTCTATGGTCAGCCAGTAGCTGACAGTGTGGTTTCAGTCTTTACCTGGCTCCACTGCCTGTAACTTGTATCCTTCCTCAGCAGACATTCCAGTCTCCTGGCATCTTTTAATTTCTGGAGTCTCCATTGAAACTTTGAATTCACTCTCACAGATTCACACATTGTTACTCAGGGTCTGTCCACAGGGTTCCTGACCCTACTGCACGTGGCCTAGCCCCCTAGACTTCCTTTTAAAATCTGGATGGAAGATTTTATAACCTCTGCCTCAATCAACATTTGCACTCCCATAATCCAAATAACTGACCATACAAGTTAGAAGAAGGAAGATTTATTTGTTCACAGTTTTCTGAAGATTCTGGGTTCAGTCCATGTGAAGCTAAGAGCATGGAGGTGGAAAGTGGAGAGAAGAATACTCAGGCTCTGCTCCTCACTCTAGGGAGGCTGGAAAGAAGAGAAAGAACAACCAAGCAAGGGGATTCAAAGACACAAACACAATCCCTAGGGCCACGCCTTCTCCAGCCATACCAAACCAGACTAGGTTACCACCCAGACACATGTATTACAATGGATTTATCTACTGAGGAGATTGCAACCCTCATAACTATATCAATCCTAAAATTAATTTTTGAGCTCATTAGAGGGCATTCTATATCTAATCATGACAATCCCTTTATTCCATTGTCATGCATTCCTGCAGAACCAACAAATGTGAACTGTGCCATGGTCTTCTTCCCACACCAGCAGTAGCTCAGTTCCCTTGGACCATGGCTTTAATAACCTCTGAGTGCCCGGGCAGCTGGGCACAGTGAAGATAGTTCTGGGAAAACAACTTTCTAGATGGCCTCATGCAAGCAGGATGTCGTGAGTGCCTCATTTTAAATTTATCTACTTCAAATAAGTTTCCATGGTTATACCCTTGATCTGACGTGAGTGAGTTCTTGCTAATTGCTCAAATGACTTCAAGCAATCTTTCGTATTGTCTCTGCAAAATACTTTTCTTTAGGGGACATAATTCTTCCAGCAACCTCAACTTCTTTGGGCCTCAATTTTATATGGGCTTTTCTGGCCAAACTGTAAGTTTTCAAAAATCTTTCTCCTATCTTTCTGCTCTCTTTTATCACAGTAACTTTAGCTATAAGGTGCCAGAAATATCAATAGCTTCATCTCAATGCTCTCCTGCTTTGAAATTTTCTACACCAGATTAATTAGTCCATTGCCTTTAAATTCCAATTCACACAGTCTCAAGTTATGAGCAAAATGTAGGTAAATTCTTTGCCAGAATATAAAACATGTGACCTTTGGATTAATTCCCTGTGGGAATCCTTCTTGCCATCTAAAACCTCAGCAGAGTTTATTGTCTCCATTCCTATTGACATTCTGGTTTCCAAGCTCCCACCAGAATTACCCATTAAATGCTACTTACAATATTGTAAGGTTTCTTGATTTGAGCCAACATTTCCACACCTTTCCAAACTCCTACACCAAACCATTTCCAAAAGCTTTTGAATGACATGGTCAGGCATAATCACAGTAACAACCTGCTTGTTAGAAATGGATTTTAGAGAAGCTGCAAATAAAAACTCATGCAATCAAAAGTAACTTGGCAAGGAAATTTACCTCTGTGCAGAATGGTATGAATGCCACCATAAAATCAGAGCAAGCACACCACATGGGCAGTTCATGAAGTCTTTTAAGTCCTAAGACATACAGGCCACTGGGCCATCCTCCATTGGCTGGAGTAAGGCTTCACAATCTATTCTGTTTGGCTGGTTTTCCTTGGGCAGATTTTACCAAAGGAGAGACATAAAACCAGTATTTCCAGGAGTGGAATATATAGACACATGTACAAAAGTTTCAAAATGGATACCTAAGTTATAGTAAAAAAAAAATGGAAGCCTGACAGTTTCTATGTAATCTTGTAATTTTAATAGAAAAGATTACTTTCCTTTCTGACATGCTCCTTGGTATCAAGTTTTAATTAGTGAGCTTTTCTGTCACAGTGACTAAATATGAAACAAAAAGAGAAACTTTGGGGGGGGGATCATGGGTCTACAGGGTTCACTCCATATGATTCACTGCAAGGCATAAACCATCACAGAGGATGCAGTAGTGGGATTAATAGTGTAACTGAATTCTTTCTTTTCAGCTCCAGTGGAAACAAGTTTTCTCCTTTTTAGTTCTTGTCTGCAAAATTAAAATTCAACAGACTATAGATGGGTGAGTGTAGAAATACAAAGAATTATTTAAAGTCAAGGAAAAATGAATCAAAACACGCCCCCACAGACAAAACATCTCCTTCACACACACACAGGTGGGGGGTTCTGAAAGAGAGTAAGCACTGAAGTAATACTGAAGTTCTTTGTGTGTGTGTGTGTGTGTGTGTGTGTGTGTGTGTGTATGTATGTGTATGTGACACTGGGGATTGAACCCAGAAGTCTACCTCTGAGCTATAGCCCCAGTCCTATTTTATTTTATTTTTTTATTTTGAAACAAGGTTTCACTAAATTGTGGAGGGCCTCACTAAATTATTGAGGCTGGCAGCAAATCTATGATACTCCTGTCTCGGCTTCCCAAATACTGGGATTACAGGCATGCACCACCATGGCTAATTCAACCATTATATTTCTGAGTAATTAATTTCTTTAATTTCCATCCTGTGGTCATGAATGTGAAATTTAAAACTTCCCCCATTGGTTCATAGTCTGCTGTCTCTGAATTTAATTATATTCTTTGCCAAATCAGTCTCATAATGTGCTTGTTTTATATGTGTGCTGTGTGTATGGGGAGTCATGCTGGGTATTGAATCTAGGAGCATTCTATCTCTGAACTACACTCCTAGATCTCCAACTATTTATTTATTTGTTTGTTTGTTTGTTTATTATTTATTTGAAAAGGGTCTCACTAGGTTGCTGAGAATCTTGCTATGTTGCTGAAGCTTGCCACAAAAAAAGGTGATACAGTGATACTCCTGCCTTAGCCTCTCAAGTACTAGTATCACAGATGTGAGCCACCATTCCCAACTAATTGTTACTTAAATGACATTATATATTCATCATTATCATATATTCGGTTTTTTTTGTTTTTTTTTTTTTTTTTTGTGGTACTGGGGGTTGAACTCAGGGGCATTCTACCTCCGAGCTTTACCCGCAGCCCTATTTTTTATTCTTTATTTTAAAACCAAGTCTCACTAAGTTGCGGAGTGTCTCACTAGGTAGCTGAGGCTGGCCTCAAACCCGGATCCTCGGTCTCAGCCTCCCGAATGCTGGGATTACAAGTATGCGCCACCACGCCTGGCTATTATCATATATTCATAATGATTATGTACATTTTTATCAGGCTCTATATTTCCAAAATTTGACTATTGCTATTCTACTATATTTTATATTCTGTGTAGTTTGTTTAAAGTCTAAAATCATTGAAAATTCTAATATTTTGAATATACACTTTCCATGCATGTTTTCCTTCTTAACCTCTATCTTTTCTGTTCATAGTCATTAAGTGGAAGTTTCTTTGTGAAAAATTATTTAATATTTTCTAAATAAGATGGTTAATAAGTTTATCAGTCTTTGCTTTTAATTGAGTTTATAAACTTAAAAATAATATTATTTTTAAGTAGCAAAAATGAATGATTACTAAATCATTAGTACTGTAAGAATTTGGTCAAGATTTTAAGGATTTGCTATATGCAAATGAAGCATTAAATTCTGACTATCTTTCACTAAGAACAAAAATATAATAAACTATAGATTTTAAGATGATATTCATTAAAATTGATATTTACATTTCATAAATTTCAGTTCTAAAAACTATTAATAATCAAATTAAAGAAAACTATGGGAAAATTGTTTATTTTGGAAGCACTGATAACTTCAGCAATTTCTAAAAGGGGGCTTAAAAATTCTATCTTCAGTGGTACACTTCATTTCTCTCTAGAAAGAACATGTAAAAATTATCATGAGAAACTTGAAATTCTCAAAGGGTTACCTTAACTGCTATACATTTAGAAAGTATATTGTTTCTTCTGAGGTTTTCTTGGCAAAAAGGCAGTGGAGTCATTTTGTTCTTTTCAACAGTATTACACCATTTCCACTCATAGCATAGCACATTAGCTTGTCAGAAAAAATCATCACCTAGCAGATCCAAATATGTTTATAACATTTTATGGGCTTCTTCTAATGGATGCATGTCATCAAGAAAAGCCATTTTGATATAATTTTTATACTACACAATGATGTTGCATAGTCTATATGAGATTTTCCATTTACAAGGGTTACAGAAATTTACATATAAAGTGAGATAGTCCAAAAAGTGCCACATCATTAAGTTAAAGCATAGCACACCATACCCATTAGTTTAAGATTCTGTTGCATTTCTTTAGTTAAGCAATTTCTGTATGCTATCATATTTGCAAAGATAAGCAGAAAAAAAAAACAAGAAGCCATAAAACTGATTATTTGAGATAGACAAGTTCGTTTTTAAGGTATTGTTTTCTTTTCACTAATGTTCTTAGAGCCTTTATTGAATAGCCCTAAAACCTTCACTGCTCTTAATAGTTTTATACCTTGTTAGTAATGAAGGTAGCACCTATTATAACATATAGCCCTCTAAACAAGTTATATTCTCCTTAAAAGAGTCATTATCTCAAAACTTCATTATTGAATTTTGTGATCTACTTTGTTAGGATATGAAGGTGTCCTTCATGTGGTAATCAACTCAAAGATGACACTGAATTTAGTTTTCTAATTGCTTCATCACAATAAACTTGGACAATGGGAAACCTACTAGCCATTTACTATGGCATCCCAAATATTATTTTTAAGTTTTCAAAATTATTTTGATACATATAAACTTAAAAATCAGACATTACTGGAATATCATGCAATGTTTCAATACATGTAAAATTTTATAATGTCTACATCAAGCCGAACATATCTAATTTTTTCAAATATATATGAGTTATTTATGTTGAAAACTTTCAAAATTCTTTATTCTAGCTTTTCAAAGTGTGTAGCACATTGCTATTATCTATAGTCACCCTATTTTTTGATAGCACATAAAAACTTTTTACTTTGAGATAACTGTAAATTTACAAACATTGTTAAAACATTCCTCATTTCTCCACATCACTCCTTATCTTCAGGAAAACACCATTCTACAATGATATCTATAAGGTCACTGTTTTTAGATTTCACGTATGAGTTAGATCATGTGGTATTTGTCTTTCTGTGTCTGGATTATTTCCCTTTACATAATGATCTCCAGTCTCCAACTATTCTAATCTTGAACTGAACAGTTAGAATAACTTTATGCAAACATGTTTTCAAATGTCATATGTCCTGCAAGAGCCCACATAAATTTACTAGACATATCTCATATTTGTATTAATCCATGTTAAAATTAAGATTTTAGCTGGGTCTCTGGAAGGTTGCATTCTTTGCTCCTATTACTCAGGCTCTCTTTAAATAGTCAAATTCTTGAAGAAAACATTGCGATTCTCTGTGCATGTGTACCTTCATTTTCTTTGTTGATTATACTCTGATATATGATATAGTGATTATATCTAGTAGGACTCTCAGTGGAAAAAATCTTTCATTTAAATGGATATCTAAGGATGGCAGGCTCAAATACACTCACTAAGAATTTCTGAATGCCTTATTTGCTCTGATAATTGTATCATCTTGTAATACATGTATTTGTAAGTAGGAGAAATCATGATGCCTCAAATGATGAAAACATTTATTTTTTAGATATAATGTTCTGTGATTAGTGCTTACTTTTCTGTTTCAACATCATTTTAAGGTAGTTTTCCCACATAATTTTAGTTGGCTCTAAAGCTCCAAACATCACAACCATTTGGAGGGACAGGAACAATTTAAGAAAAGAACTGTTGAAGGTGAAGAACAAAGTGATACTGGTAATTAGAAAGCAAATATATTGTCCAGAAAGCTCTAACATACTTTGGCTTACATTAATTGTTCAGGGCTATGTCATGTGGTTACCGAGGCTTCCAGGAATGACATATGTTCATCTTTCAAGAAATATGGAGGGGTAGTCGGGTGTGGTGGCACACACTTGTAATCTCAGTACTTGGGAGGCTGAGAAAGGAGGATTGAAGGTTCACAGCCAGCCTTGGCTTCTTAATGAGGCCCTCTGCAACTTAGTGAGATCCTGTTTCAAAATAAAGAAGAAGAAATAGGGCCAGGGGTATAGCTCAGAAGTAGAATTCCCTTTAATTCAATCCCTACTACCAAAAACAAACAAAAAATATGGAGTGGTGGTTTACTCAAATTATATTTCATGATATAAACAGGATACTCCAGAAATCCCTAAATTTGATGATGAGAACTGTGGCAGGGGCAAAGCTTTCACAGGAACCTCCAATACGACATATCTGATTGAGTTATGAGTGGGAATGGATGCCCTTAGGATTCCATAATTGCAGATCCTCCAGAATGCATTGACAATCTAGGAGAGTCACAGGCCTTCAACTGTAATCCCTGAAAGCTATTGGGATGATCCTCTTGAGAAAACTAAGCTCCAAATTCCTACCCATTTGTCCAGAGGGCAGGTTATGGAGTCAAAGATGACTATTATTAAACCTAAATATTCAATGTTGTTTTCCCAGATGGATTTTGGACTTCTTTAGAATCTGTTATTTCTTCTTACCTCTTTTAGCCTTTTAGAATGACAATGTCTACCCTATGCTTGTCTAACCATTAATTTTGGAAACAGATAGCTTGTTAAGAATTAAAGGCTCACAAGTAGAGAGGAATTTGGCTCAGGATAAGCCATGCCTTAAGCCTCATTTATGTCAGATTCTGATGACAGTTTAGATTTTTTAAATGATGCTGGAACGAGTTTATGATGAGACTTTTGGGGTTACTTGATTGAATTAATTTTTGATGTGAGTAAAAGATAAATTTGGGGACTGATGGTGGAATAATATGGTGTAATTTGTTCCCCAACATTCATGTGTTAAGAGTCATAATCATCAGTGTAACAGTGCTAGAAGGTGAAGGCTATTGGGAAGTGTATAGGCCTTGACAGTTTTGTTCTCATGAATAAACTAATATTTATAAATGGCACTTGATAAAAAGACCAAGTTCTCTTTTAACCTTTTCTTCCACAAAATGAAGATCCAGCAAGATATCTGTAAGATATCTGTTACCTGATTCACCTTGACTTTTTTTTTTATAAGCCTGCAGAACTCTTGAAAAATAAATTTATCTTCTTTATAAATTATTATCTTGGAGTATTTTGTCACAGAAGTACAAAATATGCCATGAAATACATTTGCATAAATATTGAAATATTATTTATAGTGTCCCTAAACCCAAACCCTAGAAACAGTACTAATAAATAGTAATATAGTTTGGATTAAATAAATTCTAAATTTAAATATATCATACCATGAAATTTATAAAGCAACAAAGAAGATTGCAGTATATATATATATTGTTCTAATGCTTACAGGTAAAAATGCATAGTAAATAAAAAAGGGCAAAGATTTTAAAATATTTAAGTATAATTTAACTATAATGTATTTGTATAATGTTTATATGGGGATATAGTATAGGCATATAAAAAGTGTCTAAAGTAGGTTGCAAATATCTCTGATTTCTTTTTTCAATGGTACTAGTGATTGAACCTAGAAACATTCTACTTTCATGTAGCATCCACAGGTCAATTTTTTTCTTATTTGGAGACAGGGTCTCCCTAGGTTGATACAAGTCTCACTACTTGCAGAAGCTATCCTCCAACCTGTGAACCTCCTGTCTCAGCTTGCCAAGTACAGGGATTATAGGCATGCACCACTACACCCAGCTCTCTGAATTCTTGACTGAGAAATAGGGACTGTGTGGAAGTGGTAAAGAGTGAATATTTTTTCCTTGATTTAATCTGAAACTTAGTTTAATTTAAAACACTTTGATTTCTTCCTGTGTGTGTGGGGGGGGAGTAGATATGTGTTTCAAAGAATATTTTTTACTCTCAAAAAAAAAAAAAAAGAAATTTATTACTTTTAAAATGACCACCAAAAAAATAAATCCACACTGGTTATAAAGGTATCCCACAATATTTGACTTACCAAATTTAGTATAATTTCAAGATTATAGTGAATTATTTCTCCATTTTTGGACAGAATGTTACACTAAGCATATGTCACTATTTCCTATGGCCTTATGGAATTGGGACTGTGCTTTGACAAAATATGTCAGATGGTCCTCATGTGCCAATTTCTCATATTTACTATTATACATTATTTTAAGCTTTGGATAAGGATGAAATATGGTGCAAAATATAACAATTGCACCAGTGAAAATTTTTAGAAGACATTGGTCAATATGAAATTTTAGGTATCTTTACAATGTACATTTAACTGAATTCTTAAAATTTTATAAAATACAAATGTGGTTCTATTCCTTAGCTATAACTATTATATTTAGTATATATTCTATAGCTTCAATGAATGATTTGATTTTGCTCATTACATGAAACTTTTAAATAATTCTTTTGTTGCTTATGAAATTTGTATTAATTATCTTTGGGAAAGTATTTTTATTTTATCTATTTGGAAAATAATGTTTTATTCTTAAGGGAGTCATCATGTGTGTAAATGTATGTTTCTATCCATAAACTTATAGCCAATTAAATTTCCATAAAGGAGCCAAAAAACATGTGTTGGAGAAAAAAACAAGCTCTAAGAAATGTGAAGGCCTCATGAGGAGCCAAAAGACCCATCCCCAGTTTCTCCCCTGGCAGTGGGCCAGGATTTTTTACTTAAGGACTAAAGGGGACTAGGCCCCAAAGTCTCTGAGGGACATATGGTCTGAGTGACAGTGTGTGAGAGGGGCACAATCTCCAGTTTATTGTTGGCACGAAGGCAGAAAATTCAGTGGTAACTAGTACAATAGCCTCCGTTACTAACCAATATGTCGGCATAATTGGGGCAGTAAGAAAAGCATCCCAGCAAAAGTTTTTCATATCTTTTAACAAATACACTCTAGGGGAAAGAAAAGTTATCCACTAATTCATATTTATGACAGAATGTCCAATTTCACTGCTGGTTCAAAACTTCCTCAGCAAATTCAGACATCATCTTTCCAAAAGAGGCTAAAATGAAGTCATTAGTGCCAACCTCTTGGCTAATTTGCTTCCCACAAATGCCCTAAGAAGAAGAGTAAAGACTGTTTGAGGGGCAAAAATGGGGTTCCATTCATCCAGAGGTTGCAACCCAGTGACCCACTATATGGGCTGAAGATAATCCACCTGAAATGGCCAAATTCCAGGCAACAATGGTTATGAAACTTTACTCTCATGCTTGACCGATGTGATTATAGAAGTACCCAACCTTTTGGATGGCCCTAGAGGGAATCTAGCTCCATTGAATCCACAAAATGAGGAGACAAAGATCCTTTTATGTGTGAGAAAGAACAATTGGCCTTTGAACAACTTACGAAGGCAACTACTAGTTCTGTGTGCATGTATGTTACTCTCAATATCATTTACGTTATGATTTGAAACTATAATGCACCAATAAAAGAATACTAAAATAAAAAGGCAGCTGTTAACCACCCTCTCTCTCAGGACTTCCAGACCTAAAAAAACATATTTTACCTTGTCTGTCTTAAAAAAAAAAAATCGGGGTTTCTAGCAGGTTGGGTATAGGTATCAGAAATAATACTAAACAAGAACCTGAACTTTCTCCTAGAATACAAGCTATGGAAACAGCTCCCTTTGAAAATTTACAAACTGACTTTTCCAAACTACCAAAGTATAATGGGTAGCAATACCTCTTAGTCATAGTATAAACTCAGATCAAATGGGTAGAAGCATATCCCTTCCAGAGAGAAAACTCCTGAAAAGTAAACTGCTTTACTCAGAGAAGTCATTCTAATATATGAACTACTTTTGTACATAGGGTCAGACAGTGGACCAGCTTTTGTCATAAAAGTCACCCAGGATATTGCAGTTGCCCTGGGAATCACCTGGAAGCTGCATTCCATATAAAGACACAGAGTTCAGGCAAAGTAGGAAAAAATAAGTGAAATTATCAAAACCGGGTTAAAAAATATCAGAAAACCAAGCTAACTTGGCTTCAAGCCTTATTCTTAGCTCTGTTTAAAATTATACCCCTTCTATCTGCAGTACCTTTTTTATTTCTCAAGGAAAACCTTGGGAAAAAACATAAAGTACTGCATTTCAGTCATAAAGTTTCCTCTCTCTCTCTCTCTCTCTCTCTCTCTCTCTCTCTCTCTCTCTCTCGTTCTTTCTCTCTCTCTCTCTCTCTTGCTTTTTCTGTCTTTTATTATCCTCCTGCTTGTACTGAGGTAATTTTGCTATTCGAAGTCACTTGGAGGTTTGCTAATTTGGTAAGTCGTAGCTGAAGTGTAAAAATCTAAAGAAACCAAAGCAAACAAACAAACAAAAATGGTGTCTTTAAAATCCAGGCCACTATGGGACTTAAATGGATGATCTTAATTTGTTTATTATTTTCTTATAAAATAATCTCAGTAAACAAAGTTCGTAGGAATTGTTTCAAAATGTAAAGTTAAAAAGGAAAGTATGGCTGAAAGAAACCAATGTGTAGAAATGAGAAAAATGTAAAGAAAATATATGAATATGAGGATTTTTGGTTAAAGAGGATAAAAACAGGTAATATTCTTGGAAATAAAAAAAGATTTTGTATAATAAAGTTTATCCTAAGATTGTCCCAAATGGAAAGGAAAACTAGAGTAAAGTCAGAAGTTTAAAAAGAAGTCACTGAAGATTTGAGTAAGTCACAAAACATATGTAAAGGATAAAGCTTATGGAAGGAATTTTACATGTATAATAAAGTTGATTATATTTAAAATTTATTTAAAGGGTTTACAGAGAGATTATGTTAAGATAATTTCATGTGTTTCTACTCCCACTGTTTTATCCCAATGTTAAGATGCATAAACATAAAAATATGATAAAGTCACACATGACTTCCATAAATAGTTATTAGAAAAAAAACTATTCAGTTTACAACAATCCATCAGTATAAACCTGAAACTTAGTTTGAGTCAAAGAGTAAAACCAGGCCCTTTACTGTTATTCTTGCTACCCCAACAGCAATAAAAGTCAAGGATATTGCTGCCTGAATCTATCATAGCTGCCAAAAGCCAACAGCTCCAGAGCCAACAGACACAGCAACGAATCACTGGACTATTCATACGAGACCAGGAGAGCCAAACAAGCTGATCCTGAAAAAGATAACTTGCCCTGTTCCAGTCATACCTAAAAGCAGATGAGCTGATGCACAACAGAAGACTGAGGAACATGACATCTCATGCCACAAACTTAGATTCTAAGATTTAGGTAATATGTGCTTTAAGACTAATTTACTAGTGGGATTTATTGTAGTCTTAATTTTAGCACTTAAGTGTCTGCCAAATTTGACTTTGCATTCCTAGGATGAAAAAAAAAATAGCAATTCTCATCTTGTGAGGAGGACTAACAGAGTTGTTGAAGCCAGCCTTTGAAATCTTCACCATTAATATTACCCAAATTGATAAACCAATTCTCATATTTGATACATGTCAGATTATATTTTATGGCAACCTGGAAAACCAATGGCAGCTCTCCCAGGCTTACAAGAGTACATCAGTTCTGATTCAAGTTCAGGTTATACTGGGATTAGGCCCTGTATTAGGCCCTTCCCCAAGGGAAGACAGTCAACAGTCAATA
Source organism: Graphiurus murinus (assembly GCA_004027655.1). Classification (NCBI taxonomy): domain Eukaryota; kingdom Metazoa; phylum Chordata; class Mammalia; order Rodentia; family Gliridae; genus Graphiurus; species Graphiurus murinus. The sequence continues at coordinate 106,636 of PVLC010000992.1, read as the reverse complement.
TATAACATGTGATCCCATCATCATTGAGGCCTCTAAAAACAAGATTCACATTATCCAGAGAAAAACCTCCTAACGCTGCTAAAATTAATCAGTATAATCATGTGAAGTTACTTATTAAAGACTCCTATGCAATGGACTAGGAATCAATAGTAGCCACCAGAGTCTATGGACTAGGAGTAGATACTTCTGGAAGGGATTCCATAGGGCATTTCAGATTACAGCACATTAAGCCAAATAACCCTACAACCCCACCAACAGAGACCCTCTTCTCCTGTAATGTTCAACAGAATATCACTAGGAGAAGCCAAAAATGATCCAGTCAAAGTAACTATAACAGATTTTTTTTTTTTTTAAAAGCACACTCTGGAAATAGAAACAGGGTTTAGAGACACAATAGCATGGTTGGAATGGGTTAAATATTCTGTAAAGACTGCAAGCAAGAAGATTATTATGCATGTGCCACCAGACAGCCACAAGTGCAAAATTTTCCTTTTCCTTTGGTTTGGAGTTAAGCCAAGGCTGGTTTAAAATGCCTTTTAGGTCTTTTTTTTTTTTTTTTTTTTTTGCGGTACTGGGGATTGAACTCAGGGGCATTCTACCTCCGAGCTATACCCCCAGCCCTATTTTTTATTCTTTATTTTGAAACCGAGTCTCATTAAGTTGAGGAATGCCTCACTAGGTAGCTGAGGCTGGCCGTGAACCCGGATCCTCCGGTCTCAGCCTCCCGAATGCTGGAATTACAAGCGTGCGCCACCACGCCTGGCCCTTTTAGGTCTTTTTAAGGTAAACAAAACACTTCTAGTGAGACTAGTAGAACTCTGGCCATCTTATTCTCTGAAGTACATACCAGCACTAGATGATCAATTATTCTCCCTTAAGTCCTATAAGAACCCCCAAAGCTATTCAGCTCCCCTCCAAATCAGTCAACTTTGCAGCAAGTCTCACTAGTGATAACAGTGTGGGTTATCTTCCTGGAAACCTAACCTTCAGGGAGGTTAAAGTTTATGCAAAAAAAAAAAAAAAAAAAAAAAAAAAAAAAAAAAAAAAAAAAAAAAAAAAAAAAAAAAAAAAAAAAAAAAAAAAAAAAAAAAAAAAAAAAAAAAAAAAAAAAAAAAAAAAAAAAAAAAAAAAAAAAAAAAAAAAAAAAAAAAAAAAAAAAAAAAAAAAAAAAAAAAAAAAAAAAACTGTGTTGTTTTATGACCAGCAGATATTTGGTGGTATTGTGGTTCAAATTTATTCTCAACCCTGACATGTTCCTGGGGAGAACTTGTGCACTGGTTCAACTAGTTGACTTATCATCATTTATCAATGTAAAGGGGAGGCAAAAAGTCTCCACAAGGCCCAGAGTGAGACCATACATGGACCGGGAAGGACCTTTGGTCCCCACATGTACATAGATACTATATGGATAGCCAATGGACAACCAGGGGAGTTCTGGGTGAGTTCAAGGCAAGAAAAAAAAAATAGTTGAGGGCTTTGCATCTCTTTTCGAGTGGGCCACAATCAATAAAAATGAAGATTGGATAAATTACATCTACTATAATCAGCAAAGATTTTTTCAATTACACTTGAGATGCAATAAAGGAAATTGCTGGCCAATTAGACCCTACAGGTCAGATGGCTTGCACAAACAGGATGACTTTACATGTGTTACTAGCAGAAAGAGGGGGTATTTGTGTGATGCTGGGGGATAAGTGCTGCATTTTTATACCAAATAACACTACCCCTGAGGGAACCATTACCCAAGCCTTAAAGGGATTGACCACCCTACCTGATGAATTGACATAAAACTCTGGAGTTGACAACCTTTTTAATAATATGTTCCAAAAATTGTTAAGAAACTAGAAAAATTTATTGGCTTCAATCTTAACCTCCTTAATAGCAGTAATGGGAGTTTTCATCCTGGCTGGATCCTGCTTCATATCATGTGCCAGTGAGTTAATTAAATGAGTAATAGAAAGCTCAATAGCTAAAATGAGTCAGCCCCATATGCCACTTTTATGGATATAACTGAAAATAGTCTAAAAAATTGATAACTTCTCATTAAATATTGTCAAAATGAGCTGGGAACCCAGCTTTCTCTATAAAGATCACTCTTGACTGCAAACATAAAAATAAAATAAATAAGAATAAGTTTTCTTCACAGTCCCCTTCAGATACTAACAAGCAAAGAGCCTGCAAGATAAGACACAGCACAGGTCCCCTCCAACATAAAGTAGTATTTCCCTAGACAGCCCACAAGATAAGACTAAGGACGGATAGAAAGCAAAACAATATGCTGATTAATTTCTGTTCTTCTTCTGCATCATGCTTACACTAGGAGACACAAATCTCATGATTACTCTCCCCTCTAGAATTAGATGACCAATTTTATTAAAGAACTTGCATGGTTTGAGTTTGGAGCTCAGACCCAAAGCCTTGTTTACTGAACCTTCATTAAGAAATAAAGTAACCTGCTTTCCAACTCTGATTTCTGTCTCCTGTCTTCAGGGACCTAATTTTCTACAACAAACTCAAGATGGATCAAACACCTGGACTTAGACCAGAAACTTTAAAATTACTATAGAAGGGCATAAGTCCAGTGCCCCAACATATAGGCACAGGTAGAAACTTCTTCAATAAGACCCCAAAAGTTAAGACAATTAAAATAAGAAAGAATAAATGTTATGAAATTAAACCAAAAAGTTTCTGATCATGAAAGAAAATTATTCAGAATCTAAGAAGACAGCCTATAGAATTGGAGAAGATTTTTGCCAGCTACTCCTCTGATAGAGGAATAATATCTAGAATATACAAAGTGCTTGAAAGACTTAACACTAAAAAGAAAAAACAAATAACCCAATCAAGAAATGGACAAATGAACTATATAGACACTTCTAAAATAATGACATATAAATGGTCATAAAGCATATTCAGAGAGATGCAAGTCAGAACTACACTGAATTTAACCCAAATTAACCCAAATTAGACTAACAATCATCAAGAAGTCAAATAACAATACATGGTGCTGAGAATGTGGGGAAGTTAAAGCATTTCTACATTGCTAGTGGGATTGCAAATTAGTGCAGCTACTATGGAGATCAGTGTGGAGTCCTCAGAAACTGAGAATGGATCCCCTATATGATTCAGATATACCACTCTTGGGTATCTTTCCAAAAGAACTGAAATCAGAATATTATAATAATACATGCATGTCCATGTTTATAGTAGTTTAATTCACACTAACTAAATTATGGAACCAATCTAGATGTCCATCAACAAATGAATGGATTACAAAATTATGGTGTGTACACACAATGGAATTCTACTTAGCAATAAAAAAAGAACAAAATTATATAATTTGCAGGAAAATAGATGAACCTAAAAAGCACTATGTTAAGTGAAATTAGCCCATCACAGAAAGTGAAGGATCCGTTTTATATCATTTGTGAAAGCTAAGGAGTAATTATAAGTAATCAGAGTACAAGAAAGACTTTAGATAATGGAGAAAAAACCACAGTGGAGTGAGGAAGGTGGTCTAGGGAAGGGATGAGAGGAAAGGGAGAATTAATGAAGGAAACCCTTCATGCTTCCATTGATGTCATGTACTTATGTGAGAAAACTAATGCCAATCTCAGTATCACATATAGGGAAGGTTGGGGGAGTGAGGAGGAAGCCAGAGGAAAGCTTACAAAGTGCTATGTGAATGCATGTCAGTATGACTCTGAACTACATTATGATGTGAGACTACAATGCACCAACAAAGATATTTTAAAAATAGTATCTAGTTTGAGTCCTGAAAGATAGTTTTCTCTTTTCTCCTGGAAGCTTTTTAAGTTACATTAGATATTTGGGTTGAGACTTTTTTGTATGTTGTTTGTATGACCATGTTTAAATTTTTAGCTACATGAGAAAAATTTATTAAGATTTGTTTCAGAATTATTTGTTAAGTATATAATTCTTTCCCTAATTGCAATTCACTTAGAGTATTTCTTGAAAATTAGGTGTCTATTTGTATTTTATAACCTATACCATTAAACGTTTTATCTATCTGTAATTAAGTAAAAAATTTAATATTGGCATTTTATAAAACATTAAAATCTGTTAGCAAAAATATTTTATTTTTTCTTTCAGGAATTTTTGACTGTCATTCATTTTATTAAAATCTTACAATTTTGTCAATATTTGCCAAAAGTCATTCATTTATGCAAAGATTTGTTTTCACTTGTGCCTTCATTGATTTATTTCTTTCAATTTCATGTTTTTTATAACATTACAAGTATGTAGATATGGATAAATATCTGTCCAAAAAGCTTTGCATTTAATTACTCTGTTGTGTATCATTAGATATAAAATAGATTGTATATTTTATATTTTAATTAATTTTTGTCTAGAATCCTGCATCATTACTACATTTAGTTATTTTGCTTACACTATAGTATAATAATAGAATGGAAAAAAATTGATTTCTGAGATAAATCTAATTTTTAAAAATTTTTTATTGGTGCATTGTAATCATACATCTTTGTTAGGTACAAGCTGATAAAGGCATACACGCACACATTTATCACTTAACCCTTCCCCAATTCCTGCCCCACTCCCTCACCCTCCCTCCTTCTCAAGTTCAATTTAGTGATTGACTTTGATGTTTGTGAAAGTACATCATGTGCATTAGGGTGTTTCCCTCCTCCCCATTATCTTCAATTAAGTCACCTTCTTGGCTCATCTAAGGTTTCTCCTTTTTCATCTAGAGTTCCTCTTATGTCCCATTTTCTCCCTAGCTTCCACATATTAAGGAGAGCATACGATATTTTACTTTTGTGACTGACTAATCTCACTTAACATAATGTTTTTCAGTTCCATCCATTTCCTTGCAAATGACATGATTTTGTTCTTTATTCTGAGTACAATTTCATGTGTATATATCCCATCGTCCCATAGTTTTGTAATCCATTCATCTGTCTATTTTTATGCTATCTTATGTGCTGCTATAATAGATTTAGTGAGGTGCTCATAGATTTTACATATATATTAGCAAAGACTATTGTTATTTAACTTTATATTTGTTTATACAATTATCATGTTTACCTACAAATATAATTCAGACTTTATAAAGTTTAGTGTTATGATTTCATCTTTCATTTTGAGGGATTTTTTTTTATTAATTGTTGCATTGTATTCATACATCTTTGTTAGGTACAAGCTGATAAAGGCATATACGCACACATTTCTCATTTAACCCCTTCCCCAATTCCCACCCCATTCCCTTGCCCTCCCTCCTTCTCAAGTTCAATTTAGTGATTAACTTTGATATATTTGTGAAAGTACATCATGTGCATTAGGGTGTCTCCCTCTCCCTCCATCCTATCCATCACCATCAGTTAATTCAACTTCTTTGCTTATCTAGGGTTTCTCCTTTTTCATCAGGAGTCCCTTTTATGCCCCATCTTCTCCCTAGCATCCGCATATGAGGGAGAGCATATGCTTTTTCACTCTTTGTGACTGACAAATCTCACTTAACATAATGTTTTCCAGTTGCACCCATTTCCCTGGAAATAACTTGATTTTGTTCTTCTTTATGGCTGAGTAAAATTCCATTGATACATATTCCATAGTTTTGTAATCCATTCATCTGTCGATGGACATCTTGGCTAGAACCCAGGGGCATTCTACCTCTGAGCTACACCAACCCCAGTTTTATTTTTCATTCTTTATTTTGAGACAGAGACTTACTAAGTTGCAGAGGGCCTCACTAAGTAGCTGAGGATGGCCTGTCCCAGCCTCCTTAGTAGTGTAGTACTGTAATTACAAGCATGTGCCACCATGTCCGTGGTAGTGTTGTAATTTTTTTTTTGAGATATTTTAAATAGGATTTTCATGTGTTCATTTTTTTTTTTTTTTTTTTTTTTTTTTTTTTTTTTTTTTTTTTTTTTTTTTTTTTTTTTTTTTTTTTTTTTTGCAGTACTGGGGATTGAACTCCGGGGCAATCTACCTCTGAGCTATACCCCCAGCCCTATTTTTCATTCTTTCTTTCTTTCTTTTTTTTTTTTTTGTGGTACTAGGGATTGAACTCAGGGGCATTCTACCTCCGAGCTACACCCCTAGCCCTATTTTTTCTTCTTTATTTTGAAACCGAGTCTCACTAAGTCGTGGAGTGCCTCACTAGGTAGCTGAGGCTGGCTGCAAACCTGGATCCTCCGGTCTCAGCCTCCCAAATGCTGGGATTACAAGCGTGTGCCACCATGCCCGACTTCATGTGTTCATTTTTTATTGATAGAACAATGCAGATTTTTAAAGCAAACATTTTGTCATCTCTAACAGGTAACATTTACTTATTTTAGTTAAAGTATTATATAAATATACTAGCTGCATTTTCCTTCTAAATATTTAAAGTGATTAGCATATTTATAAGTATAAAATGATTTTTTCATTTGCATTATCATTTTTGGTGCATTACAAACTATCTGAACTGTTTTTGTTTTTGTTTTTGTTTTGCTAATCAGTATTTAATAACCAACAATTTTTTTTCAGTCTTTGACATGAACAAATAATATATATAGGATATAAATGAAAGCAGAATTATATTTTCCTGTAGCTTATCTTGTAATTAAAAAAAAGAAAGATAGGAAACATCACTGGGCTATAAACATAAGGAATGCTCCATTATTTTGAAAGAAGAATTATCATGTTATGACAGTTTGTAAGAGAATCACCCGACCATTTACAAGTTCTCATCAACTGCTTCTTCGTTCAAATATTTAAAATAGAACCTAAATGATTAATTGTTTTTAGCAAGTTTCACAGATATGCTTTTTCATCAGTATTTTTCTTCTCTCTACATCTAGTCATAAGAAAGGATTGTACTTCTTTACCTGTTAATATTATAGTTGACCTGACTTGCTTTGGCTAATGAAATATGAGTAAATGTGATTTGTGTCTTGTTGAAGTGTAGAAGATTTAAAGTTACTGTAAATACTTCTCTGTCTTTATTTTTCTCATCTCAGTGCTCATGGAAGTCTTAAAGAGATGAGATATCTGTCATCTTTAGTAACACTGCTCAACTGAGCTATCCTTTTCAGTCATTTTGACATTTGGCAGTTGTTTTTTTAAGTCCCTAAACCTATGAGCAGTTTATTATTGTGGCCTAATCTATTTTGATGAATTCTGTATATAAACAGAAAGTCAAAGTCCATTCCAGAAAGAGAAAAGAGAATGTAAACAGATCAAATGTGGCTGGTAAAAGTGTAGAATTTAATATAGTTGAAGTGCAAACTGTGAAGATTCATACAGAGAAAATATGTCTGTGACACACAATATTTTATAAAGTATTCAAATAAATCTAGCTTTTCATGAAGATCAATAAGAAACAGTAAGAAGGAATGAAATATAGCCTTAATTAAAGCTTAATATTTAAGTGCACTGGCTCCCTGTACTCCAGAAATATATCCATAGTTTTAAATACCTGACAACAACAAATATGAAAGAAACACACCTGGATGTTAAGTGAATTTTTAAGATAATTTGTATAAAAATAAAACATAAGTTACTGTTTTCCAGTAGAAAGAAACCAAGAGTTTCTATTTACATTGAAAGTAAAATGGTTACATTTGGGTAGCTCCTATTCTTTTTGAAAGAAAAACATATTATTAAATATTCCTAGATTACCTCATATAGTATTTGAAACTAAACAACAGACAATTAATAGAATTAGGGATATTGTCAATAATATATAAATCCTATTCATAGTATAATATGTGCAATTTATATTAAGTATGAATTTTAGTTGATAAATCAAAGTTAAACACATACATATATAAATGTATCTTTATATGTATGTACATACAGAACTATGCACACAAAATTAAATATATATACATATACATATATAACATATATAGGAGTATGTTTAAAGTTTAGACGTTCATTTAATTTGATAATGAAATTATAATTTATGTTTTGCATGTTTGTATTCTATAAAAATATATTCAATATATGCTACACTATAGTTTAAATGGTAATAATCATACTTATAATTAATAAATACTGTCTATGAAACTTTAGTTTCTCCATACTTCATCAGTTTATATTCTTTTTTCTCAATGATAAAAGTAAGCACAATTAACAAGTTCTCTATTACATGGAAGTATATGGTATATTTCATAAAATGTAAATAGTGAAAGCACAAAGCTGGGCTATTATTAAAAAAATGAATAAAACTTTTCCTGAGAAAATATGAATCAACTGAAAAAAAGTACATTTTATTAAGTTGCCAAAATTTTTACTTTCTAGTTGTAGAACCCTAACTGATCATTTCAGTGGAAAATTAGATAGTTCCATAAAGGACTGAGACTGACATTGGATGATAATGCACCAATAAAAGCACATAAAAAAGAAAGTCCGATAAAAAGATCACTGTCATCTGGGTGTGGTCAAGCATGTCTGTAGTCCCAGTAGACTGAGACAGGAGGATAATAAATTTGAGGCCAGAATACAGTAACTTTCCAAGACTCTCTTTTAAAATAACTAATAAAATAGGATTGGGGTGTAGCCCAGAGGTAGAACACCTTTGGATTCAATCTCCATTATCCCCACCCCCCAAAATAAGACTTCAGTTTTAAATGTCTTTATTAATGGGGTTTTTATATTTGTGAAACTTTATCAAATAATAGTACAAATTCATATTATATCAGAAATCAGTCACCATTCCTGAATTTGGAAGCTAAAAAATAGTTTCAACATCTTATTCAGAAAGAATAATGTTTAATTAGGTTTTCTGGTAAAGAGAAAAAGAAATGTATGTGTGTCAGATATCATTTATGCTGGCCAATTACTTATCAAAATGTGTAAACTGGGCTTAAATGGAAGATAAACATTTCTCTAAGAAATATTCATTAGACTTTTTGGAAAGGTGAAGTTTAACCAATGTGGGCTGATATAAATGAAAATGATTAAATGAACACTCACAGATATTTGGAGGGGGCAATTTTAAATATGCCAAAATGGTAAAATATTCAAAATTAAGATCTAAGCTATAGCTGGGCAATTGAAGGTAATATGTAGGTTTAAAAAAAAGTATAAAGATAGAGGACTGTTAGGTTTGAAAATAAATAATCTAGACAGGTGAATCTGAGGTACAGCTTAAGTGCAGTTGAATGATAGTGGTTGCTCATTACAGGAGTTTTAGAGTAGCTTAACTTTAAGAATACAGAAGAAGACCAAAGTAATTTTGACATTTATAGCATACTTAGAAATGAGAGAAACTACAGTAGATAAATTGCCAAAGAGAACACAAAATACTTTCATAATTTATGAATAAAGATTGAAATATGTAAGGCCTTTTGTGGGGGAGTGGATACAAGATGATTATTTAGAGAAGTGAAGGCACCCTGGTCATGAGGAGAAGGTGAATGATAAGATTCCGGGTGACAGCATCTGAAATGAGCCATTGCTGGGAATGGAAAGGCAGCCTGGAGAATGGGTTGTGTTCCAGGAATGGGGTCTGGAGTGGTCCATTGGGTATGATTGTAGGGGGTGGATCTCTGGGGGTGTCACATTAGGGACATATCTGGTTCCTCCTCCCCTGCTCTGTCTCTTGCTTCCAGTCTCCATGATGTTAGGACAGTACATGTGTTTTCCCTCCATCTCCTTCCTTTTACCATACTCTGAGATCCATGGTGGCCAGTCTCACAGGTACTGAATTAAAAAAAAAACATAAGAAAATAAATAACCTTTTCTCTAAGTTACATGATTAAGTTTTGGGATTATAACTTCAACAATGCTGACTGGAACATCCCCAAATGTTCATGTGTTGAAACTTAATATCTAAATTCAGACATTATTGCTGAATAGAAGTGGGGCCTTCAGAACATAATCAGCACTAGATGAGTTCATGAGAGTGGATTCCCCACAATGATATATGTGGCTGTGACTCACATCTGTAATCCTAGCACTTGGGAGGCTGAAACAGGAGGATGCAGGTTCAAGTCTAGTCTCAGCAATTTAGCAAGACACTATTTCAAAATGAAAACTTAAAAAGGGTGGGTAAATAGCTCAGAGATGGAATACTCCTGGCTTCAATCCACAGTACCAATAAATAAAAAAAAAAAAAAAAAAAAAAAATAAATAAATAAATAAATAAAAAGATGAGATACTATGCTTGCTGTTCACTTCGTGTGGTTCAATATCATGCTAACATGCAGCAAGAAGGTCCTTTTTTTAGTCAATATTCTCACCATTGTGACCCCAATATACCTGATGACCAAAATGTAGAGAAAGGAAGATTTATGAGCTTATGGATTTTATTCCATTTATATAGTTTATTTACACTGGCTGCCAAGCAGAAACTAGGGCTATATGTCCTTAGAGAACAATGGTGGGAAGCAGAAAGAACAGGGACAAATGTAACACCAAAGGCCACATCCTCTGGGATCAAGTTCCATCTATGCTCTGGCTTCAGAGACTATGCTCAGGGACCTACCTCCAAGCATAGCTTTCTCCAAAGCATGAATTCCAATGATCCTTTTACTTTCAAACAGTGCCCATCAGGACCTTCGAGAGTATTGGTAAGACCCTCGTTCTCCCTGCCTTCAGAACCATAAACAAAATAATCCTCTTTTTTCCTACAAATTACTCAGTCAATGTTACTCAGTGAGAGCAACAGGAACTTTAATAAGACAACCTGAAATATCAATTTAACCACTCTCAAAAAAATTGCTTTGGTTTTGTAAAAATAAATAAATAAATAAATAAATAAATAAATAAATAAATAAATAAATAAATAAAACATCTATAGGGGCTGGGGATGTATCTCAGTGTTAAAGGACCTGCTTAGAATGCATGAGGCACTGTGTTCTACCCCCACAATGAAAATAACAAAACAAAATGTAAAAAAATAAAATAACTATGTTATTTTCAAAATTGGAAAATTTTATTGAATGTCTAATCCAGTAGATTACACAGGACATGCCTAGCAGAATTTGGTTATCAATGGCTTCATCAGGTTTTTCTTACCTTCAATGCCATTGTTCATCCCTATATTTTACTGTTTGCCAGAATTTCATTATCAAGACTAGGAAAAGTAACTTGTTAAGTATCAATATCCTCTAGTCCCAAGTTCAAGTTGCCACATTCAAGAAGTCTTTCCTGGGTTACTACTTTAAGCTGTTCCGATGCCCATTGCTCCACTCTGACAATTTCCCTTAACCAAACAGAATGAATGGGAATCTTTTAATTAAGTGTGGCTAGTAATAGCATATATAAACTTAATTTGTTCTTGTCATGCTTTTTATACTTACATGGTTAAACTTTGACATTTTACTCTTTATACAGGTCCTACTCTTTAATTAATGTGCTGTATGTATTAATTGACATTAGACATACTCTTCAAAAAATTCTTCCAGTCGTTTTACAAAGGGATAAAATTGTATCTTTCTTTTTATTCACAGACTTTGCATAAACAAAAACAAAAATCTACTTTGTGGCTGAGTTAAATCACTTTCTGAATTTCATATCAATAAGTCACATTTATAAAGTGCTTTCTATTTTCCAGAAACTATTGTTATTTTGCATAATTATTCAATGTTGGAGAAATACTTAAGGCACACAAAAGTTAACTAATTACTATATTGGAATTAATACTTCATTGGAATGAAGTCTATTTCTGGGAAACAGAATAGGAAAGAGACTTCCTCATTTTAAGTATTAATGACACCTCTTTCTACATTTAAATAAAAATATTTTATATGTCACTTTAATATCTGAAAAATTTCCATTGCTGATAGTATGGACCCTCCTCTTCTTTATCACTTTAAATTAAATCATTACTCAAATTTAATTCACATAACCTATATCCTCTTTATTCTTTAAAGATTTGACAAAATAATTGAGATGTATTTTGGTATATTGTTAAATTTATTGGGCAAATCAAATATCTTAGTGCATCTTTTAGTGGAGGTCATCCAAGTCCCAAGGCAAGTGGAGACTGCAAAGTGACTATTAAGGTGACAGCATGCTTTTTTCCCCAGGGGAAAAGACAATTGACCAAAAATTACACGTGTCAAATGCTTTTGATATTTTGCTAGGAACTTATTTTCTTATTGAGAAGAAATCAAAAGGAATAGAAATAGTAAATTATGAAAGATAAAAATGGGCTTCGCAAACTCATTGTACAAATATTTTCCCTAATTATATATTCCCCATTGTCATGTCATGCGCAATTACTATGCTAAAAGAATACTATACCAACATTACTTGTTTGTATTCTTAATTTAACACCAATGTGATAATTAATTTTTTAGTTTCATTATTGCTACAAATAAGAAATATAAACAAATCATATTTGGTTTTCCAAGAACCACACAGATCTATCATACAACTTTGTAATAATGGCTTGGAAGAGGTAGAGAATATACATGACAGTATAGTTATTTTTTCTTGCTAGAAAATATCTCCTTCAGTTTATCAATTATGCACTGAATTATTCACTCTACTCTTTATCTTAATATCACTCTGTACCAAAAGGCAAGTGGACAGTAAAATGATTATTATTATTAAGGTCACAACATGCTTTTTTCCCATGGGAAAAGACAATTGACCACAAATTACATTTGTCAAATACTTTTGATATTTTGCTAGGAACTTATTTTATCATTGAGAATAAATCAAAAGGAATAATGGTAAATTGTGAAAGATAAAAATTCAGGTAAACTACTCTTAACTAGCATATTTTCAACATCAACGTACAGTTGTTTTTTCTTACTAAGTATTTCCCACTGTTTTGAGGGCAATTTAATTCATTTTGTAAAGCAAACAGGAACAAAAATATGTGAGCATGAACTTGGATATAATTCAGAAGCTTAACATGGGTTCAGAGGAGAGGAAGATGAGAATTGGTAGAAGTGAAACTGAAGCAGAGACAGGTAATAGATGTTCAAATTGTACTAAAATAAAACATGTATGCTTACTATAATAAAATTTATTTAAGATTATACACATATACATATAATCTTTGTCTATGTGTAAATGCCACAGCTCCTTAATAGCTGGATCTTGAGCAAGGCTCAGTCTGCTAAAGTCCTGCAAGGTAGACAATTCCAAAAGAAGGAATGTGTGGCATATCCCACTTTGCATTATTATTTTCTGGAAATTTGGGGTGCCTTGGATTTTGCTTTTATATTGATTATAAAGGAAAACTTCTCAGAAACATGTGGCCTGACAGATACTGATCTCTTCGCTGAAAAAAAGCAGTGCCTCAAGATAACCCAATGCATTAACCTTTTACAAGCATTAGTCTAGAAAGAGGCTTTGCAAGTTTATCTAAATAGCTACTACAAATAGTCTTTTGCCCACTCCCACCTGGTCTTCCTGGAATCCTCTAACTACCTGAGATAAGATAGAACACTTCTTAAAGGGGCTAAACAAAATTGTAAATATTTGAACTAATGGAAAATATTTTTTATATATGTGTTGTAACCTTAACTGGTTGAGTATAACCTTTGGAAAAACAAGTCTGTAAAAATTCCTGTTCTATATGCCTCATTGCAAAAAAAAAATAGAATAAAACAGCAACTGACAAACAATAAAATGGATACGCTTCTTCACTGCATTTAGGTGTGAGCATATTCTCGCGACCTCATCTCATTCCACACCTGTCGAGGGACCCCCGACCCCACTGCCTTGAGGGCTGGACCCCAGCATGTAAATATTTTAAGGATTCAAGTATATTCAATGTTACAAGTGCCCAACTCATGACTCTGTTTTCAAATAAAATCAGAGAGTAGGGATTATATTTAAGTAGAAAGCAAGGGGTAAGAGTATATTCTAAGGAAAGTAGAAAAATAAAATATTTAAATGCAAAGCATGTACTAAATTTTGTAATCTCTACTTCTTTATAAATTACTAATTTGTGTAAGCTACAGAATCCTTATGATTTTTTCATGATAGCAAGTTTATATGTTTACATAAAAAATTATCAATATAAATCTCAATACATGTGCAAGGAAGGGGAAGGAGTGGGATGGAAACCAGGTGGAAGCTCACCAAGTGTTGTGTTCAAATGTGTCTCTATCACTCTGAAGTTCACTGTGATGTGAGATTACAATACATCAATAGAAGTACATTAAAATATATGTTATATATTTAATAAATAGTCATGCCACTCATATATGTCAGTTAAAAAAAATCTGCGTAAATATATCTCATACCCATTGTACAAACTAAAGGAGTGACCAGCATTGGATGGTGTTGTCTGATATGTGGTAATATATTAATGTGCTTTTGTAAAGATGTAAGTTCTTACAGAAATAAGTACTCTTTGGCCAAAAGCAGTAATCCTACTCAAATACTATAAACTAAAGCCATTTCAGAAAAATGCACTGATAAAGTCATTATAGTGTATGCGAATTGTGTTACAAAATATGTACTTTCCTTAATGTCCAGCATTGTAATAACTAGAAAAGAACTTGAAAAATAGTATTGTTTAACACTTGGTAGTAAAATAGAATATGACACCTATGTGTATTTTTGGCATAAAGAAAGGATTATACTTGTATAGATAAGAAAGAGATAAAAATAATTTAAAAATGTAAACCACTCATAATTAAAAATCACACTGGAATAAATAATTCTGCATCAATATAGTCAATGGAGATCATAAAATACTACATTGGAAATTTAAAGCATGACCATTAAATATCTGAAAGCCTATAGTTTTTTTTATAGTGTTTTTCTGTTATCATAACTGATATTTTTCATCATCAATGCAACAGTAATATATGTGCTTTACTTTTTTTGTTCTGAAAAATATTGGATTGAGGTATAAAATATGAAACTTATTATTTAGGTAACAGATTTATTTATACTTGTTTGCTATTATCCTATATATATATATATATATATATATATATATATATGTATGTATATATATATGTATATATGTATATGTATATATATGTATATATATAATTTCTTTTGGAGATGAAACATACATATCACCTTCATCTATAACTTTTTTCCTTTAAGAATGTCTTCTGAGCAAACACTCGGTTATTACAATTTAAATAAATAGTTATAATAAATAATTAAATTGATAAGGATTTTGTTATTATTGCATTTGTCACGAAAACTATTTATAAGCTATTGTGAGCATTACTTTTCATATACATGAGATGTCTTCATACACCATCCTGCTGATTATTAGCTCTAATAATTCATTTTAGATTATCCTTTCTATGATAACTCCTGGCACCAGTTATCTTTGTTTAGATTTCCTATGAAACAAACTCAATGAAGATGCTTTGTATGGAGATAATTTAATTTAATAGAGCAACTCAACTCAAGAATGAGAAAAGTATGATCGAGCAAGAGAGGAACTTGAACTTTGTAAGAGGATTCAGTTGTTTTCATGGGATCCTTTGTGCAGGGAAAGAAACTGAATGGACACCATAGCAATTAATACCACATGACTGAATACATTATACATCTTTAAGATCTAATATATCATCATTGTACCAAGTTTAAAACTCATTATTAGTAATTTAAGAATTTTTGTATTTGCATAGTTTATAGTCAACTTAAATCCTTAAATCCTTAATTTAAAATATGGTGGTATAAAAGTAGTAGAATTATTTTGATTGAAATGTTGAGATTAAGCAATTAGGGAAATAAGTGAAAATTCAGATGATTGCAAGTTTATATTGAAAGAATGCTATAAATAATTATGCTTCACACATATATATATATGTTTATTTTAATGTATGGTTTTACAGTATAAATAAGAACAAAGTTTCTTGAAAAAATAGATTAATGACAGCTCCTTTGGAATAATTTTATTTTTTTCCAATGTAATGAAAGGCAAGGAAGAATACTATATTTGTAATGTACTTGTAGTCATATCTTTATCTCATTTTAGGGCTTAAATAAAAAAAAAAAACATTTCTGAACATAGCGCCTACATCATAAAGAGTGAAATATGAGGTATATTTAATACCTACAACCATAACAGAACACAAGTGAGCTAAATTAGTATTTATTGAAATAGTCCATAAATCTTAATTTATGCTGTCATTGAATTATCAAAATGAGGATATATTTCTGAACTTTGTGGCTTATTTTCAGTTATTTGGCCCTTATATGTTTCCACTTTTTATTTATAGATTTATAAATAAATATATGAAACATATACTTTCATTCTCTTTGTTGTTATTATTGTACTTCTTGAACTCAACCCTTGAACCCACAGGTGTTCTTCTGATGAGCTACAGCTGAAGCTGTTTTTCATTTTGAAACAAGATCTCACGAAGTTGCTGAGGCTGAGCTCAAACTTGCAATCCTCCTTCTCAGCTTTCCAAGTACTGCAATTACAGGTGTATGCCACTGTGCTTGGCTATGTCATAATTTTTTTTAATATGCTAAGATCACAAAATATAAGATCTGACCTCAAAAAGAAGTGCATAACACCATATTATTAATGATATATGCCATGTTGTACAGTGAATTTACAGAAGTTATTGATCTTGTGTAATTGAAACTTTAATCCTATTGGGAAACAATCTCCATTG
The DNA here is from genome assembly GCA_004027655.1 of Graphiurus murinus. Taxonomy (NCBI): domain Eukaryota; kingdom Metazoa; phylum Chordata; class Mammalia; order Rodentia; family Gliridae; genus Graphiurus; species Graphiurus murinus. The sequence goes on along the minus strand of PVLC010000992.1, from coordinate 90,101 downwards.
CCCTATATATTCAGCTATAGGCAATCCCCATTTTATTTTATGCTTCTCTGAATTCAATTATTTTAGATACTTTATATAAGTGGAACCAAGTTTTAGTGACTGGCTAATTTCATTCAGCATAATGTTTTCTAGATTGATCCATTGTTATTAGATATAGAATGACCCTTTGAAGGACTCATAAATTTCTGTTTGCAGATGCTGTAATTGAGTCATGAGGGTTGTAATCCCAGAAGTGAATAAATCCATTGTAATGGATTTATCTGGGTGGTACCTGGTTGGCAGTTAGGATGTGGCTGGAGGTGGGTCCCTGGAGCTGCAATCTTGGAGATTATATAAAGATTCCTCCTCCACGTCTCCCTCTCCCTCTCCTTCTCCCTCTCCCTCTCCCTCTCCCTCTCCCTCTCCCTCTCCCTCTCCCTCTCCCTCTTTTTCCTGGACTCTGTGATGTGAGGAGTATTGTCCATGAGGAGGGAGAACTTCACATGGACTCATTCCAAAACTGTAAGAAAATAAATCTTTCCTCTAAGTTATGTGATCTGACATTTAGAATCATGGCTAGAAGAAAAATGATAGATATACCCACATTGTTATAAATGGAGGATTTCCTTCTTTTTAAAGGATGAATAATATTCCACTGTGTTTTATACCACTTTCTTTAACCATTTATCTGCTAGTGGATATTTGGGTTGCTTCTATATATTTGCTATTGTGAACAGTGCTATAATAACTATCAAAGTAAAAGATATGTCATTGAGATACTGATTGCAATTTTTTTTGTTGTATTCCCAAAAGTGGGACTGCTAGATCATATAGTAGTTACATTTTTTAATTATTTTAGGACCCTGGATATTATTTTCCATAATGAATGAACTATTTTATTTTTCTACCAGCAGTGTTAAAGGGTAAAAATTTTTCAACATCCTTGTCATCCCTTTCTTTTCCTGTTTTTTTTTAAGTAGTAACATTTTACATGAGAGGTGACATATCATTGTGTGGTTGATTTGAATTTCCATGATCAGTAATATTTAACACCACTTAATCTACCTGGTGGTCATTTGTATATTTTCTTTAAATAAATGTCTATTCAACACTGTTATTCATTTCTTAATCATATTATTTATGGGTATTTTGCTATTGATTTGCAGAAGTCCTTATATATTTTGATATTTTACTCTTATTATATAAATGGTTGACAACTATTTTCTTTCAATCCATAGGTTTATTGTCTCACTTTGTTATTTCCTTTGCAGAAACTTTTTTATGTAGTGCCATCTATTTTTGCTTTTGTTCCCTATGCTTAAGCAATGGCTCCTTCCATTTTTTATTATGGTTTGGTGGGTCTAGTTTTGTGTGAAAATCCCTTGTAACATTACATACTGGAGAATCATTAGCCAGTAATTCATTTTATATTTAAAATCAGTTTGAGCAGGAGGGCCAAATGTTCTCACATATTGTGAGCTATACAAATTAAGACCTCTCAATACCATTAAATTCAATGTTTTTAAATAATCTAGGGATCCAGAGCCTATAGAAAGATTGACATATCTTATCCCTGTGATAGTGGAGATAGATTTGATTTGTTTTCTATTTATCTCTAGTCTAACCTTCAATGAGAGATATAGCTTCAGAAAGAATGTCTAACTGCAATTCACTGTTGTACAAAGATACAAGAATTTCTAAGCTTTGATGGTGTTTTATTTTTTAATTGTTTTATTAAAAGTTTCCACTTTGTTAGAACTGAATAATAAACTAGTTAATTAGTCATATAATTAATGCTTAGTTTATATTAATAAAGCCCATAATTACAATTAATGGAAAATACCACTATCCTGCATGTGTTCATACCAATATAATTTTTAATTTTAAGATATTGAAAATATTATAAAGTTAACCTGTATAATTAGTTTACAAGTGTTTTCATACTATCTGGGAGTTTAACCTATGTTCTATTTTTTATTATAAAAATTTATTGACTGCTTCATAGAATTATTATTGTTATTGTATCTGTTATTATTAAAAAATGCTATATATTTTCTTTCAAAAAGAAATAAAATTTCTCAAATCAACATTAAGTTATAATAAGTTATTTGTAAACTATTTTACTGTGTGAATGTTCTAGAGAACTAATGAATAGTTAAGAGTACTTGTGGGTTTATCTATAACTAATAAATATTCACCCAAGAAAATTATATTACTATGTGATAATAATTATTTACTATATTGAAGAAACAGACATAATAAACATGAAAATAGATCCTGAACTCATGAACAATATTCCTATAAGGTTTTTAAAAAATGGTAATATCAGCACCATTAATTTTCAGGTGAAAATACTGTTGTTTCTCAATTGATATATATAGCCCCACCAGAGAGAAATTATTTTGTCTATAGTTCTGATCTACAAGTCACAGAGAAACAGCTTAAGGCAGATACATATTCTCTTTCTTATAAAATAAGAACACTACTTAAAATATGTTATTCTTAAAATGCAAAAAGAATTATAATTTTCGAAGTTTGATTTTCTAAACTCTAAAGTACTGATGTAAGGAAGAAGAAAAAAAGAGAATGAATGAAAATTAAGAAAGGACCATTATTGAATACATTAGGCAATATACTCAAAATAGTAAAACTCAACCAATTAACTACATAAATTTAATGAATAAAGATTCTAGGTATATGATAGTTAAATGGAAATTAACTAGCAAGGAATCTGAGGAAAAGAATCTAGATTTTGATATCTATCTGTTTTATGTTTATATGAAGCCTTGCTTTACAGCTAGTTTTCCCAGAGAGAAAAGTCTAGTTAAGAATAGCATATTAATTTTCAAAAATATCATTCAAGTCATGATAATATATCCATGTAACCTATGATTATGTAAAGTTGAAGCATGACCGAAATAGTTGTAAGCACATTTCTCTCTGCACTGTTTCCAATGCATTGGTAAAAATCATATTCTATTGTTATATTTCTAGAATACAGCAGAGGGCTCTGGTGGTATTGATCATAGAATGAGATATTCCATTACCAACTTGAGTAGAATATATCGACAGACATTTATTAAATATGATATTAGAAAATCAAAATAAAATGAGAAAGAAAATTGTAGTTGTCATTTGAATCACTGCAATTTTTCAAATGTTATTATTTGTTTAGAATTTATTAAATTTGCTCAGGTTTGAGTCTTTGCAGTATTATTATATGAACTTACATAGATTAGAAAAGTAATGGTGTGAGAGAATGTTGATTCTTTTCTAGATCACTTTAGCAATAAGACTACTAAACACATCATTACTATAGTAAAAATAATAAACAGTCTTGCTTTAAAAGCACTTGGGATTTGGTTCATAAATAAAACAAAATTATTGAAAAATTGATATGTATAAGGTACTGGCTGACCGCTGAAGTGAGACAAGTGTGAATAAAACACAATGTTGTCTCACATTGAGAATAAATAATACAAAAAGGATCATAATTACAGGAGACATAATTCAGCATTTGTCATAAAGAAGGTACAAATGAAATGAGGAGCTAGAGAAGTTCCAAGGAGAAGTTAATAAATTGGTTAGGGAGGTGGGTGAATGGGAAGAATGCAGATGAGGAGCTCTGTACCCAAGCAAAATACTCTATCACATACAGCAGCAGTCAGGGACACAGAGCAAATGTCCCAGGAATTTCATATGCTCAATTTGACAGAATAGCATGGTTCAAAGAGATGGTAAGAAAGAGATTGCCTTTGGCAGTTACAGTGAATTCATTTCATCAGGATACTGTAAGTCAGGTGCAGTGGTGCACACTTGTAATCCCAGCATTTGGGAGGCTGAGACAGGAGGATCTGGGTTCGTGGTCAGCCTCAGCTACCTAGTGAGGCATTCCACAACTTAATGAGACCCTGTTTCAAAATAAATAATAAAAAATAGGGCTGGGGCTATAGCTCAGAGGTAGAATGCCCCTGAATTCAATCCCCAGTACTGCAAAAAAAAAAAAAAAAAAAAAGGATACTGTAAATGCCTTCATGAATACTTTCACTTAATTAGGTGGGCTTTAATATACCCCTGCTAAACACACACACACACACACACACACACACACACACACACACACACACACACATAATTCTAAACATATGAACTACCTTAAAATCATGATGTCACCACAGATCTAAATATCTACATGTGTAATTAGGTTCAAGAAATGAGTGCTCTACCTTGAAAGGCATACTCTGAAAGTCAGGGCATTGACTAGAAGGAAGACATCCTAAAAATTGAAAAAGAAAGCATAATCATATTTTAGTGATACCAAGTTTCTTATTGAGTCCTTGTCTTACAGAGTCAAATAATGAAATCTGCAGACACCAACAAAGTGAAAGATTATTCTAAAGAGCAAGCAAGCAGAAATGCAGACTACCTGTGAGACGTGGCAGACTTTAGAGTCCAACAGGGTCTTCTGGTACTGCCAGAGCACAGTCCAGGTCAAGCACCATCACTTGTACACAGTTTTTTCTCAAAGTCCACTCAATCCACCAAAGAGAATAGCAGGCTTAAAGTTCTGATGAAAAGGAGGACGTCCAAGAGGGTAGCTGATATTGATGCTGAGTATAGAGGTTCATGTATGTTTAAAGCTTTTTTGTGTTGACATTAACCAATGAAGAAAGTCTGTTTTTCATACTGTTTCTTGACTTAGTTAATTCATCATCTATGACCATTGATTCCCCAAAGTAATGAGATTGTTTGTTCTGTGTGTTTGTTCTCTGGTCTAGGCATGGCCACAGTCTATGGGTCTATGGTTAGTACACATATATCTTTAGTTTTTGACATCTTGGCTCCGCTTGTCTACATTCAATTGTCTGTGTTCTAGTCCAATGAATAAGACATAACCTTCCTTTTAGGGGGCATCTCAATTTTGTCTTTCTTAACCTTTTTCTCCCAGGAGTCCTCTTCTTTCACTGCCTACCCAGTATATAACTTCTCAATGAGTCATCAATGCTTTAAGTTCATCTAAGCCTTCATTGCCAGTGAAAGCAGCCATTTCACACCTGCCAGAAGAAATTGTTTTGGCTTTATCTGAGGTCCCTGACTTGTGAGTCACTGCTATTTCTACTCATACTCTACATGCATCAATCTTTGTTTCTGGACTCAAGTCTAGCAGACTCCAAAAGGTGAGCTAAAAATTGTGACCCATAATGTAATATGCTAAAAGCCATTATAATGTCACTTTTATTTGTCAGTTCATTTAGAAATCTTGCAAATATGTCAGAATTAATTTTATGGTGGTGAAATGAATATAAAGTTGGATCAGGCTGAATTTATTGGTATAAGCTCACAGAGCAGACATTTTGGAGTAAATGCTTACACATGTAGAGTTAGGCCTTGAATAGTCTGATTGGTTAGTTGAAACATGAACTCAAAAGTGACTGGCATCAAGTGATTTTGAAATTCCAGGACTATCTTGATAAAACAAGTTATCAAAGGCTTTGGGCCAACGAAATGTTAGATTAGATTTATTAATATGACTTGCTGACTCACCCCTTGGATGTCGAAGAGACACACATTTTACCATGTCTGTGAGAAATAAGCATCTTCAAAGTGACTTGTGTTTTATTTTCTCTGTATTCCAGCAATTACAGTGGAAACTGATATCATTGGTTTAAGATTCTTAAATGCAATTGTGATAGTGGAATCTCTGGGATGGGGGTATTTAATGACTTCTTAAAATGCCAATTTTTTGATGAATCAATTTTTGATACAGAGGGGTAGTAACATAATAAAACCTTAAACTATGTAGTGCTGATTTTTTGTCAGGTTTAGGAACCTATTAAAAGAAGAGAAAAATTATCAATAAATTAATTCTAACAGAGTGACAAAGTTCAGGGAAAGAAAAATAGTGGGCTAGGAAAAGACTCATTGTTCAGTGGTCAATTATTCAGTTTAACTTCACCAGCAGTGAAGTAACAGAGAGAAAATGTACTATGGTTTTAATATAATGCAGAGTCTTCTAGGAAGCATATTGATTATATCTGATATTGGAGAATATTTATGAAATATATGAACTTAAAAACAAACTGGAAAATTGCATGTAGAATTTAGAGATAATACACAGTGGGCCAAAATTGGCTAGTTTGGGAAATAAAGTTATCGAAGTTTAGGTAAAGGTTTTTTCAAATAAAGACATGACCTCAAGATTAAGACCAAATCAGAATTATTATTACAAGAATTTTTGCTTATAGTTCTATGAAAATTAAAGCAGTTACCAGAAAATTCCCTCAGCTTGGGAAATATGCTTTAGGGCTCTTAGGAACAAGGACACAGCTATAGTTGAAGACACCAACCCCAGTAAAAGAAAGACATTGAGAAAATGAATTTTGCTTGTGTTTTTTGCTACACAAGTAGACTTGAAAAGTCCCATGAAGATTTGTGAAGTTGAATTATGAAAAGTATTGCCACCGTGGAGTAAAAGGTGTGGGAAATATACAGAATGAAAAAGCTACTTCTTTTGTTCCATTCCCAACTTTCTACATACAGAAAATATTTTGAAAAAATTTCGTTGAAAGACATATTTTCTAGAGTTCTCTTTAAATGATGAGTATATTATAGGAAAGAAAAAAATCCAAGAATGTAAATTAAAACAATAAATAAAATGGTTGGAGGAGTCCTACATAGCAAAAATAGGATAAAGTCTAGAAAAATCTGAAGATTTTGTAAAAATTACTCAGCATGATTTTAACAATGTTCACAATGTATATTATGTACCCCCATTTTTTCTTTTAAAATGAAAGTATTTTGGTGACTTATGCTAAGATTTCAGGATTGCAATTAGCGTATTTGAAAGGAGCATAACTTCTCTATAAATCATAAGAATCTAGACTTCAAGTAATGCTATAATTTAATGATATTTCTGGAAACATTTTGGATAGGGATGGGTAAGATTTTCATATGGTAGTATACTAATATGACTAATCATGTCAAAGATGGCAAATTTTGCTACATATGTTTTTAAGTCTCTGTTCCAATTTTTTAGTAGTTCTTTGTTGTATTGTAATTTTATACCGCAACTACCTCATTCTGATGGGTGGAGTTGAGTCTCTCCACTTTATATTGGCCTTTGCCATATGTCAAGTGAATGGTGGCCCCAGAAAAGATAAGATCAAATTTTAATACCAGGCATCTATCAATATTACCTTATATGGCAAAATATTTGACTAATTTGAGTATCTAGAAGAAGAGTTTATTCTTGATTATACTGTTGGCATATGAATATATCAACTGTATCCTTAGAAGAGAGAGGTGGAAGGAGTTTTGAGATAAAGAAGAAAGAATACTACAGAGACAAAGATTGGAATGGTTAAGCTTCAAGAGAGAACTCTGGCAGCCACTAAAAGCATCAACAAATAGATTCTTTCCAAAAATTTCTGGAGGAAAAAATGTTCAGTTTGGCCCAGTATATCTGAGTTATGTCCTGTGGCCTCTACAAGTAGAAGAGAATAATTTTATATTAGCTTAAGCCACTTGGTTTGTGGTGATTTGTTCTAGTACTGAGAAGAATCTAATGCATCAATGAAACTTGCCTTGGTAAATAGAATATAGGTATAAATAATTCCGCCAGTATTGAAGCTTCACCTTAAAAAGTCATCACTTGTTGCTTTATCATGGGTCAAGCTAGATAATTCAATAGAAGTGCTCATAACACAGTGGAAAACAGTAATATTCACAATTGAAGTTTATTTCCAGAAAAAGAAAATGGTTTAAAATTAGTAAGGAAAATGGTGAACAGGACAGAATCTTAGAGAAACAGACACAGCTTTTTCTCTGTCCTCTCTCAGATAGTTGCAGAACAGTGAATAAGTACCACATAAATGGAGTATGACTACAGGTGTATGGTGTTATCAACCAACAAATCTTACAATAGCCTTGGTGTGCAGATATTTTATTGGGATTATTTGCACAGAGACATGCAGTGTTTAGGCAACTGACCTTAGCAACTAAACCCCAATTTGCCCAGAGGTGAAGCCCATAGATGCATAAATCCTCCATTTTCCCAGCCCATAACAGGCATTCACCCTAATTAATATTATCAGCGTACATTGATCAACATGTATCAAATCCTCAGGTTTGTAAATATTTTCTTACCAGGAAAATCTTCCAAAAGTTCAAGTTTAATCTCCCAGGTGCCGGACAAAGGCTAGTCCTCAGACCTTGGGAATGTACAATGTTTCGGCAGCAGAGATCCACTGAAAGAAACCTTCTCTAAACAGCCTCTGGTTTGTCATTTTGAATAGAAGAGAAGGTGATGATGAACGTGATGGCAATCATTCATGGTGTCCTGTCCCTTTTCGGATACTATATAGTTTAGTGTGATTGAAGCAGGAATCTTTTTCCATCAGTTCACAAAACAATGTGTTAATAGGAGCTACATCTCCTGTTAACATATTGAATTCTTGTACATTGGCAATGTGATTGCACCAAATGTTTGGAAGCTCTGATTTGAGACTGAGCATAATGCTGATGTAAATTGGCACTAGGGACTGGTGGCTTACATAACAGAAATTTATTTTCTTAACAGTTGTGAAAGACACAAGTCTGATAGCAAGGTATAGGCAGGTTTGGTTCCACTCTGAGACCTTTATCAGCATATCGATGGTTACTATCACTTTTATCATCACATGCTCCTTCTGTGTGTGTATATCTGTGTCCTGATCTCCTCTTCTTATAAGGATACCAGTCACCATAGATTAGGGTCCACCCAAAGACTGCAAATAATTTTAACTGTTTGAGGGGTTGAAACTTCCACATATGAATTTTGGTGGAACTCAATTCAGTCTGTAACATTATCAATATATTTTTTGTTTTTCAGGTACTGAAGCAGTGCCCTTACATATGGACTCTGACTTGGGCATGCAAGTTACTTTGGGCAATAATATTTTAGCAACTATGTTAAAGGCAGAGGATCAGGGATCATTTGAATGATAGGACTTTTCCTGGCCATTCATGCCTAACATTTTTCAAGCGCATCTTCAAAGTATTTTACTAGAGAAGCAGAGAAAGGTGGTGACAAACTCAGTCACCTTCAGTTTTCCCAGTTCATAACTAGATGACCATCAGACACGAGCAAAATCAGACAAGATCAAGAGAATCATGAGCAGTTGGTGCACAGGATAAATCTTCAAAAAACAAATTTATGTAATAAATATTCATTGTGTGTGTGTGTGTGTGTGTGTGTGTGTGTGTGTGTGTTTATGTGTTTGTATGTATGTGACTGAAGTTTTGTAGTAGGGGATCACAGAAGAGAAGTCATACTTAAAAAGTAAGGCACTAGTATACGTGTAAAGCACTGGATTGGGAGTCAGGGAATCTCTAAACTAGGTCTAAAAGGAAACCCATCATTGATAAATATTGGTCAGATTATCACAATTTGTTATATTGTACATGTGAAAGGAGACAGTGGACTTTTATGTCAACTGAAGTACTTTCTTAGTCAATTAAGTGTATTAGTTATCACAGGAGGTGAGTACCTCAGATTAGTCCTTTTTTTTTTTTTTTTGCGGTACTGGCGATTGAACTCAGGGGCATTCTACCTCCGAGCTACACCCCCAGCCCTATTTTTTATTCTTTATTTTGAAACCGGGTCTCTCTAAGTTGTGGAGTGCCTAACTAGGTAGCTGAGGCTGGCCTCGAACCCGGATCCTCCGGTCTCAGCCTCCCGAATGCTGGGATTATAAGCATGTGCCACCATGCCTGGAAGATTAGTCTTTCTAAATAAGCTTTATTGTCATCACAGTGATCATCCTACAAAGAGGTTTGATTTTCATTTTATCTGAAAATGCATTTCACTTTGTGTAGTCATAGCACAGTGGTTAAAATAATATTTGGCACATTAGGTATATTTCAATATAATTTAAATATAATTTTTATATTTATTTTATATTTATTTTTATTGGTTCATTGTAATCATACATCTTAATGAGGTATAAGCTGGTAGAGAGACATATATGCACACATCACTCATTTGGCCCTTCCCCAATTCCTTAATTTTTATATTTCTGTACAATAAAAAAATGAACATTTATCATGATACATACAGTTCAGTGATTATGCAGGTAAATAGAAACCACTGAGATTCCACTTAGTTTGAATATATAATCATATGATGTGATTATATGACAAAAGAATTCAAGGTGGGATTATGAACCACCAGTATGTCCGTCATGCAAAGCCATTTTTATCCATATAACACACTATCTTTAGATGTTTCATTTAAAGCTACACTCTTCATTAAGTTTGATTATAATTTGATTCATTTATAAGAATATGTTCTTATAAATGAAGTTCTCTCCTTCATTTCAAACTAGGTCACTCAGATTTCTGGCCTCTGTCTTGATTTCACAATGATGTAAATCTGTAATACTATTTTCATAGTGAGAGTAAAGGGATCTTTCAACATTGTTGATAAGCAGGATACCCTGTTTATTGAAAATAAGTGCTATCCATTCATGAATCATTTTGTAATCTTTATGAGCCAGACATAGAAAGTCTCATAGAATAGGAGCCCTCTAATGTTCTTATTTAGTTAGGAAATCCTTTTCATCCAGGAACAACCTTCATATGACCCAGTACTGCAAAAATATTGTAGCTCTTAAATGTCCAAGACACATCTGGATTACTGGTATTAGTTTTAATTAATTTTTACTTTCTTCCCAGTACCATAAGTATAGTTTTTGTATACAGTAAAAATATCAAAACATTGGATGCTACATGGAACTTTTAATAGGACTTTTTATTTATTTATTTTTTGGGCAGTACTGGGGATTGAACTCAGGGGCATTCTACCTCCAGGCTATACCCCAGCCCTATTTTTTATTCTTTCTTTTGAAACATGGTCTCACTAAGTTGCGGAGTGCCTCACTAGGTAGCTGAGGCTGGTCATGAACTGGATCTTCCGGTCTCAGCCTCCCAAATGCTGGGATTACAAGCGTGCACCAACAGGCCCAGCCAGCACATTTTTTATAAAAGTTGCTCAATATATTTGTGCTAGAGGACTTGCCTGCTATATTTTGGATTTTAAATGTCCTCCGAGGGCCCATGTGATAAAAGCTTGTTCCTTACCTCTTGTCACTATATAACGGTCATAGAAACATTAACATGTGTTTAAGGGTACATGTTAGGTTACTGAGAGTGTACCTTGAAGTGACATTGAACTATCAGCCCTCTGCTCTCTCTTTATACCTGACAATGAGGTGAAGATGCAACATTTGCCACGCACTTTCACCAATGCACTGAGCCTTCACAGGCTCAAAGCAATGAGGCCCAATGGCCATGGATTAAAACCCCTGAACTGTGAGCAAATATAAATCTTCTTTATAAGCTGATTACATGAAGCATTTGTTAAAGTATGAAAAAAATTCCACGCTTGGATTATATAAAGCAACAAAAGATCATTACCCATGATTGTGGACAGTTTATCATCCCTGTTCCTATATACTTTAAGATTATCAAGGCCTCATTGTCTCTTGTCTTAAAGGACTTGCATTCACTTCCATATTTTGAAGAGTTGAAAGCCTGAAATTGTGAGAGACTGGGCAGGTGACAAAAATTTGCTTCTTGTCCTATCCAGACATACATCATAGCAAAATGTCACTTAATTCAGAATGAAATGCTGTGAATATGCTTAGTAGTCTGCCCTGTGTGATTCAAAGGTAGTATTTCCTGCTCGTAGCTGAATAAATAATAATCATAATACCATGAGTCCAACTGTAACTCTAACCATCCAATGTTGAGTGAGGGAACACTCCACGACATCACAAATCCAGATTGTCTACATGTAGTCTTTAGGCAGGTACTCTGCGTAAGCAGTGAACTGATTTCCTTTTTCTGTAAAAAGGAATCCTTTAGAAAGGTTCTTTACCAGCTGGGCGTGGTGGCGCAGGATTGTAATCCCAGCATTTGGGAGGCTGAGACCGGAGGATCCGGATTTGTGGCCAGCCTCAGCTACCTAGTGAGGCACTCCGCAACTTAGTGAGACCCTGTTTCAAAATAAAGAATAAAAAATAGGGCTGGAGATGTAGCTCAGAGGTAAAATGCCCCTGAGTTCAATCCCCAGTACCACACACACACAAAAAAAGGTTCTTTATCATAAGACACTTGATAACAATAAATCTGATTAAAAAAATTGGTTCTAATATTGCTGTGGTCTGAGTGTGTGTCCCCAAAATTTATATATTGAAACTTAATTATTGATGTGATGTTATCAGGAGGTGAGGCCTTCAGGAGGTGATTAGATCATGAGGCCAGAACACATGAGAAGTGCCATTTGTGAGCTGGGAAGTATGTCCTCACTAGACACTGAATCTGCCAGCCAGCAACTTAATTTTGGAGTTTACAACTTCCAGAACTGGTAAAAAAATACTTATGTGTTAGAAGCTACTCAGTCTAAAATAATTCTGTTATAGCATCTCATGTACAAAGACAGTATATTATACTGTTTTCCTGAGATAATTTTGTGAGTCTTCTTCTCTTTTCCCACAAGCTCCGTCAGTTTCCAATTGTTATCTCACTCACCTCACACTGGTAAAATAGCCTGGGTTTTCAGTACTCCTTCCCCAATAAGTGAAAAAAGTAAATGGCATTTTTCTTCTCCTTTTGATCATCCACCAGAAGATATCATAGGGCTTAGCAGGTATGGCATTGAACCTATCTTTCTACATGCTAATAAAGCCACAGCAAGCAATATTTTAACTATGTGGCAAGATATTATAATACAGTCTAAATTTCCTTCAAGAAGGCATATTCCAGCTGGTGGCACATGTTTATAATCCTAATACTTGGGAGGCTGAGATAGGAGTATTATAGATTCTTGCCAGTCTCAGCAACTTTGCAAGGCCTTGCACAACTTTGCAACTTAGTAATACCCTGTTTTAAAATTAAATAGGAATGGGGATGTGGTTCAGAGATAGAATGCCCCTGGGTTCAATTCCCAGTACTGAAAAAAAAAAAAAAAAAAAAAAAAAGGGAAGAGGATGCACATGCCTAGAATTTCAGTACTTGCGAGGCTAAGACTGGAGGATCATCAGGGCCAGCCTCAGCAATTTAGTGAGACCTGTTTCAAAATTAAATATAAAGCAGGGCTAGAGGTGTAGCTTAAAGATAGGATGCCTCTGGGTTTAATTACTACCAAAACACACACACACACACACACACACACACACACACACACACACACAGAATAAACAGGCCAAGTTCAGATTCAATTGTGTGGATTCATATCTTTTACAGCAACATCTTTTCTTCTTTGCATAGTTTAACTGCTAGAGATAAACATCAAACTAGTAAAAACAGATGTAAGGATCAAAGGTGAAAATGGTGCATAATTATATCACAGCCACCTTTTGCTTCTACACCCCAGTCTTTGAAAGTTTTGCAGTTTTGTGTCCTCTTTTTTTTTTTTTCCTCACATCCAATTGGAGAACATATTGTACTACCACTTTTAAGATATTCTCCTTTCCCTAATTTAATGGTACATATTTTAATTGCTTGTTCAGACTTTCTATTTTGAAACTATTGCATTGAGAGTACTTGAAATACACCATATCCACAGAATATTACGTTTCTCTGGCCATTCCTATGTGTCAGAAGTTTTTGACTTCATTAAGCATAATCTATCCAGATGGGATACATTGATAGACTATATTATAGACTGTATTCTACACTTAGTCTCTAAGTGCTGACTCTTTGTTCTCACAGAATAGTTGTTCATTCAAATCACATTTAAGCGTTACTCCTTTAGAACTATTAATATGACTCTAATGTAATCTACTTACCATCTATTCTTATATTAATAATAGTATCAAAATCTTGCAAGTTTCATAATATTCTAGACATATTGATTAAATTTTATCTTCTTACTCCTGAGCAATATTCAATGCAGCAAGTTGTTCTGGGGCAATAAATGGGCTGCCTTTCGAATTACCTACAGTAGGAAAAATGACAAAGATTTGAATCATAACCCCATGATATCAAGAATCCATATATGCCACATGATGTGAAATTTGTGTGTGTGCCTGTGTGTGTGTGTGTGTGTGTGTGCGTGTGTGTGTGTGTGTGTGTGAGATACTGGGGATTTAAACCAGGGCCATTCAACCTCTAAGCTACATCCCCAGTTCTTTTGAGGATTTTTTTTTTTTTTTAATTTGAAACAGGGTCATGGGTCATGCTATGTTGCTGAGCTTGTCCTCGAACCTGGGATCCTTTTGTCTCAACTTCCCAAATACTGGGATTACAGATGTGATTACCACTGTGCCTGGCTAAAATATTATTTTATATCAAATTTTAAGACAGAAATTCTTTTTCTAAAATTGTTAAATCAGAGGCAGGACTCTTTATAGGATGTTATACTTTATAATGTGTATCCCCAAGTGCCTTCTGTGGTGGCTCACTACTTATTTTATAAAAGAGAAGAAAAAAAAAAAAAAACTATGTCACAGAGTGAGTACCTAATTCATGGTTACTAAAATGGAAATTTGTTGAGTTAATATCTAAATCAAGGGAGTCTAGCTCAATTACCTGCTGGAATTGCACAGTATGTCTTTGTAGTTTTAATTATGTAGAACAAATAAGCAGTAATGTTCAACCATATGTGGGATAATTTTTCTATTAATTTGCTTTCAACCTTGTCACATTTTCCTCTAAAGTTTTCAATACAAAAATTTGATTGTTATTTAAATAATTATTTAAAAACCTTAACAGCACTATGAACAGAATAATTGCAATATATTTTTATAACAGGATTTTTGAAACTGTTCTTTTAAGAAAAATAATTGAACAGAAATAACCCAACACACTTCAAAATTGAGATTTGACATATATTTAAAATTTTCCTGAAAACTGCTTAAGATTCATGATTAGCGTAATAGTAACCATTACATTTCAGTAATTTGGTGGAATTATATTTTCTGATCTGAGATACTTGAGATATGCAGAGAAAAGGAAGAGGGAGATAAGCAAACTGCTAGACTTGAAATTATCCATCCTCTTTTATTTGTTTTGCTTTTAAAATGATATAGAAACAACCGTGCAAGGATGCATTCTCTGCAGATATGCTTTATGACAGACGAATAAGCATAGATTTTGTAGGTGGCATGATGGCTACTTTAATAAGCTTTTTCAGTGACTAGGTTTTATAACCTTGGATCAAGTAAAACATTGTGAGGTACTATATTATGAAGCATACTGAAGCCTAAAATAAGGCTAGATCATTAGAAAATTGACTTGGGAAACAGTGAGATTTGTTTGTGGTGGCCATAAAAATTTGCTTCTTATGTCCTTGTATACTGATTGATGGGGCCCTTGCTGTTGGCCTGTGGGACTGGCATTCTCTGCTAATTTCCCTGGAAATGCTCCATAGGAGGGAAATAAATACTTATTGAGAGCCAGGCATGGCATTGCATGCCTGTAATACCAGTACTTGGGAGGCTGAGACAGGAGAATCACAGATTTAAGGACAGCCGAAACATATTAGCAAGACCCTGTTTCAAAAATAAATAAATTAAAAGTGCTAGATAAATTGCTTGGAGGTAGAATGTCCCTGGGTTTAATCACCTAATCCCCTATATCAAAAGAATATATACATATATATACATACATATTAATATATAAAGAATTTATATTATATCAATTATAATATAACTATAATAAGTCATATATCGGGACTTCGGATCATAAAAGAGATACAAGGATTTACACAAAAACAAGAATTTTTTTAAAAAAGAAGAAAAGAAGAGACACATCCTTAAGTAATTTGTTCCTTGTAAATACATCCCTTTCTTGGGTGAAAAAACTAAAAGAAAATTTATGGGAGAGTACACATATGTTTTTATTTATTATGCGCGTGTGTGGGGGGGGGAATGGTTCTACAAATTTTGTTCTTTTCTTTTTAAAGTCATTTTGTTAGCGTGTTGCAATTCTACATTATAGTGAAGTTCAATGTGATGGAAACATATATGCACATAGCTCTTGATGTAGTTCCCACTACAAAATGATATATATATTTTTTTTTATAAAACTGAGTTTTTTATTTATATGTGAGTGAAAGAGTAAAACCTCACTGCTTCAATTTTTAGAAGTTCTAAATTAAATAATCAAACAAAAAATGATCCATACATGAAAGTTTTTATAGATCTTCAATCAGTAGGCATAAATAAAGTTGCCACAAATTGCTGCAAAAGAGTAAATAATTCCCAGAAATTTGCCTCCTAAATTAAATCTTTATCACATTATATTAGGATATGTAAAATTAGATGTTTCCTATATTAAGCACATATATACTAGCAGTGTCTCATAAGCATACATAGCTAGACCATTAAGTATGTAATGGATTCACACTGCCCCCTTAAGCCCTCACAGAAACAAGGCTGAAAGCTGGATTTCTAAGGAAGGGTCCCTAAGGAGGGGTCCTTGGCCATATGGGCTTAGGAAGTAGGTTTTGAGTAGGCTAACAGGACTCCTGGGAGGTAAAGATGAAGAAAAACAAAATGGATACACCCCTCCCCCATAAGGACGGTTGTTCTTTAGATTTAAACACAAGTAATTAAATGTAGAGGAGTGTACCCAAGAAGTCAGGAAATAAATGCACTTTGCACTGTGAGGTGACTGAGGTCTAGGAGGGCACAAGTGGTGTGCAATAGTTTGTAATTTAAATGTCTCCCTAATTCTCTTGGAAAAAAGATAGCAATGTTGGAAGTGGAGCTAGGTTGCTAAGAAGGAGTCCCTGGAGGTGTGGTGTTGGGGCTATATATGGTTCTCTCCTCCCCTAGATTGCTCTTTCTGCTTCTGGCCTCCATGATGTGAAGATCAAAGCCCTTTGTTTTGCTTCCTTTCTCTCCACTTCCTGCCACCATGCCTTGAGCTTCAGACTCTAGCCTCACGTGGACTGCACCTCAAGATCTCCCCCCAAAAAAATTTTTGAGCAAAAAAATATTCCTTCCTCTAATTTTCTGGATTATAAGAGTGAGAATGCTGACTGAGACAAAGACCCAGAATAGTTGCCAGGGAATATAGGCTTCTCTGTTTCCAGCTCAGTAAATTCAATTCACTGAAGAACAAACTCATCAGATAGTCTCCCATTGCATAAAGTTCAACATCTCTACACAGGCTAAGAATATATGTTTTGGAGACAGAAGATTTTGATAAAGATCCCAGTTTTTCAACTTTAGAAATAATGTGATTTTGGACAAGTTATTTAACCCACATTATATTTTATACCATCCAGTGAAAGGAGAGTAGGGGGGTAAGCAGATACTAAATCCCAGGAAATGACCTCTGGGATCCCGAGAGAGAGAGAGAGAGAAAGAGAGAGAGAGAGAGAGAGAGAGAGAGATTGAAGTTCCCAAGAGAAGGATTTCCCAAGCAGGTAACGATTTAGGGTAGCTTGTCTAGGATTACCTATTCAGTCACAAAATTTTGATTGAAAAAATTTGGATTTGTGGGAAAAAGAAACCCACAAAAGATACCTAGCTAGCACTGAGTTACAGAATCTGAACACAAGTATTTTCACATTTTTTGCAGTAGTAGTAGTAGTAGTAGTAGTAGTAGTAGTACTTGGGATTGAACCCAGGGCAGTCTATCTCTGACCTAAACCCCAGGTCTATTTTTTTTAAGCAGAATCTTGCTAAGTTATCAAACTGGCCACAAACGTGCAATGCTCCTGTCTTAGCATCCAACATACTGGGATTACAAGAGTGTGGCATCATGAACTGCTAAGATTTTTCTTATCTAAAAGTCAGATCATTGTCAAGAGGAAATTAGGTTCTGTTATTCATAGTATTTTAGACTGGACATCGTTTTGAATGTAAACAAAAAATTGAATTTCCCTAGGTTTTATTCAGGACTGTATTGCCATTATCCATTCATTCATTCATTCATTCATTCATTCATTCATTCATTCATTCTGTCTGTCTCTCTCTCTCTCTCCCTCTCTCTCTGTTGGGATCCAAGAGGCCATTTGCTGAGATTTAGTATCTGCTTACACCCCACTCCCAACAACTGTAGTCTTGCAAACATCTGGTCAGCCCCAGAAGGTTTTAATCTTGTTAGCACTTGGCACTCAGGAGATTTAGTCCTTTCAGGAAATTTGCTATCTTGTTAACACCTGTTGCCCCCTTTCAGAGCCTCATTTAGACTCCCTCCCTGTGGAAAGGACTTAGACAATGCATAGACCACTAAAGACAAGGAAAGGCAATCAATGACCCCAAATGAAATATGCATGAGGAAGGAGGTGTCTAGAGGAAATTTAGGACTCCACATGTGAAAAATGTGTGGCCATTTCCAGTTGCTTTTCCCTGGAACATAAAAAGTCATTTTCAGGACCTCTCTCTGGAGCTTAACTCCTTTGTCTCAAGCCATTTCTCACCCCAGGGAAGCAGATCTTTTTGGACTCCCTGTCTTTTATAACTCAATGCTTTCTCTGCAATATATCTCCATTTATCATGACCTTCTTTTCTTACATAGTCATCACTTTCCCAAGTAATCCTCTCAGATTCTCCACAGTAATGATTTTATATATGATTACCGGTCATGCAGAAAAGCAAAACATATATTATATAATATTGAAATGCCCACTTCACCTCATGCTGCCTGACAAGGTCCGGGCGTGAGGGAAGCAGATTCAAGGAACCGTCTTCCTAGAAGTGGTCATGTCATAGGGCCTTTTGGGATTTGTCTATTTGCCTTTCTTCTCCTCATATGTCTTCTATGCTTGCTATTTTCACTTGTTAGGACTTACCCAATATGGGGGAAAAGGTCAAGCTATACACTGAGTCATTCACTGAGAAAAATAAACCAGTGATAGATGCTCCAAAACTACAGATGAATGTCCCAAAAGAAGTTCTGGGAAATTACTCTAATAGTGTTCTGTTTAATAATAAGATTTCCACCTAAAAGAACAACTATAAATGTTTATTCAAAAGCTGCAATAAGATGAACTTCTGGCACCCACATGGATGGGGGTTCCTCCTGCTGAGGTTATCAAGGTAGTTGCTGAATAGGAGGATAAAAACAATAGAAGTTCCTGTTGTTCCCACAGTGCAGGGTTCACCATGGGTAGCATATTTGATTAATGGAAGAATATGGTACCTGACTCCCGCTGCCATATATAGGAACTTATAATGACAGGGATACACATGGTTGAAAAGAATGGAGTGCATGTTCCCTATGCTAGTTTGAGTTTCATGGGACGTCTTGCTAAAAAGTAGCCCACCTTGGTGTGTAGGAAAATACTCAAATAAGTTTTGGAAAGCAGTGCAACTGCCACAATGAGTGTTACCTGACCAGGAAATAGAGGAAAGGGTACAGTAAAGGTACTAGTAAAGGAGGTTGAGAAAAAAAAATTCAAAAGGTTATAATCATTAATCACAAAAATTAATCATGAATCAATCACTTAATTATTCTTAGTTTCAGCCAGATAGCCAAGCAAAAGTGAGGTAAAGTTCATATTTCACAAAGAGAAAAGAACCTGCTTATGCAAAACTATTCAGCTAAAACGTGTAGTATATTTCCTGCTTGGCTTAACTACAAAACTCTGATGCTCTGTCAAAATAAAAATATAAACTTGGGAGTTAACCTATAATAAACGGAACAGCTGCACAAGCCCTTTGAGTGGTATGCTTCTGTGTCACATTGAGTTGACCCTTCTCCTCAACTTCTGACTCCCCTAGACCCTCTGCGACTGGACCATGACATAGTATTTATACTTAGGAGAACCTTCACCCAGTAACAAACTCATTATGAAAAGATAACTATTAAACATTGAACTCTGACATAAGAGAAAGAGGAAACAAACACAACAGAGGCAAAAATCTAAAAACTCTGAAAACAAAAAAGTGGCCAACAAGACCAAAGATTTTGCAATTACTAGAAGAAAAAAATGTAGCATAAAATATAACATATAGATACTGGTAGAAAAATCCTCAATAAGATCCCCAAAGCTCAAAAATAAAACTGAGACTCAATAAATGGAATGACATCAAATTAAAAAACTTCCTTGCAGCAAAGTAAACAATCAATTCTGGAGAAAGACTACAGAATGATAGAACATCTTTTCCAGATACTCCTCTGATAAGAGAACTAATATCTAGAACATAAAAAAAACCCTGAACACTAAAAAAAAAATAGCACAATCAAAAAATGAGCAACTGAACTGAACAGACATGAACAGACATTTCTCAAAAGAAGAAATACAAATGGTCTGTGTATATATGAAAAAATAAAATGTTCAACATCTTTACAGTTAGGGAAATGCAAATCAAAACTACACTGAGATTCCAACTCCAGTTAAAATGGCAATCATCAAGATTAATTGTTATTAATTGTTATTGACAATGCTGGTGAGGATGTGAAGAAACAGGAACCCTTGCATACTATTCTGTGGAGATATTTATCATGGTTCCAAAAATAAAAATAAAAAAACTAAAAATGGAACCACCACATGACCCACCTATACTGCTTTTCATTATCTTTGAGTGGTGATACATGCTGGTACTCCCATTACTTGGGAGGCTGATACAGGAGAAGTGTAATTGTGAGGCTAGCCTCAGCAACTCAGTGAGACCTAGTTTCAAAATAAAAAATTTAAACAGGGATGGAGTTATAACTCATAGACAGTATATCTGTCCTTAGGCTCAATCCTCAGTACAAAATATTAATAATCAAAATACCATGCTGATACATGTATATCCATGTTTGTAGCCTACAATAGATACAATTTACAGCTTACAATAGACACATTATGGAACCAACCTAGGTGTCTATAAAGAGATGAATGGATAGGAAAACTATGATATATGGACACAAAATGGAATTCTATTCAACGATAAAGAAGAACAAAATTATCTCATTTGCAGGAAAATGAATGGACCTAGAAAACATTATGCTAAGTGATCGTAAAATCATGAGATCAGCTAGTCTCATATAGTCAAGGGACATATATTTTCTCTCATAGGTGGAAACTAGAGAGAAAATAGGAAAGAAAAGGGACTTCAGATAAACAAGAAGAGAGACCAATAGAATTCTGGAAGGGGAGTAGGGAGGGTGGTAAGGAGAGTAAAAAGGAGAACTGATGAAAGAAACTGTTAAAATAATGCTATGTCCATATACAAAAGTATTACTACCACTCTCACTAACATGTACATGGAATGAGGAAGGAGGGGCAGGATAGGATGCAGAGGGAAATACAGTGTTGTATGCATGTGTGTTTATGTCACTTTGAACCTTACTATGATGTATAATTACAATGTAAAACCTTTGCTATTTAAATTAATTACAGAACTTAATGTCTTTTATTACTTTCTATGAAAACTATAAAACTATATTTCAGATTCTTTGAATGCTTAAAATGAATTTGAATTCATTTAATTTATAAATCCATGTGATTATACATACATCAAACATTTTAAAATAACTAGGATATTCATTTTTCAACACCCATGTTTCTTGGTGAAGTAGTAGCAGTTACCCTTGAGGTTAGTTTGAATAATATTAGAAAGGAGTTGGGTGTGGTGACATACCCCTTAGTCCCAGTTCTTGGCAGGCTGAGACAGAAGGATTATGGGTTCAAGGCCAGTCTCAGCAACTTAGCAAGACCTTCACAATCTAGTAAGATCCTATTTAAAAGCAAAATATTTTAAAAAGGGACTAAGAGGTAGAAAACAAACAAACAAACAAAAAAATAGAAAGAATATAAAGGACAGTACAGCTACCCAGAACTGAACCAGGTCATATATCCTAACAGAGGCTTTATTTTTAGGTTTGTGTGTCATTCTCTCTGGCTCCTGAAACATGAACCTACCTATTAACTTCAAGGATTACTTGTCTGTTATACTTAAAATAAATGTCCGTGAGGTGTAAAGAGTCGTGTTGGCTTGTCATTGGCTGAAGTCATCATGCAGTGACAAAGGCCTGATTGCCAAATGTATCCCACATGCCTTTTAACTTCTGGGCTCATGGGGTGCAGTGTCAGATCATATTCTGAGGAAGAATCCTACCCAGTTCCTTGTGCTAGAAAATAACATCTTTTGTGAGCATACTGCCTCATAATAGAGCCAGCTCTTCTGAAATAGCTTGATTTTGTAGTCTGTGTAACTGACTCTTACATCAGTGAAAATTAAGGATGATTTCTTACTGAAAGCTTCCTAAAATTTTTTGAAAGGAAGATTGCATTTTTAAAATATTTATCCTTTGTCCAGAATCATTTTTGTGCTGAAGTAGAAGTTTATTAGTATGTTTATAAAATTCTATAAATTAAGTATTCTTATTAGTGCAACTTAAAATGAGGAAATTGAGGTCGAGAGAATTTAAGGAAGTTTCTCATGACAATAGAGATAGGAAACTACTTCTGATGCTCTCTAGTCAGAGTGTTTATTTTTTAAGTAGGAATAAGAATATCCTTTATTTTTATACTTTTATTGATGCATGCTAGTCTCACATCATAATGTTGTGCATAATAATGGTGACATACATGCACACAGCACTTGGTGAGCTTCCCCCTGGCTCCCTCTGCACTCCCTCCTTCCCCATCAAGATACTGAGATTGGCATTGATATTAGCACATCTGTATACAATGTCAGTGGAAGTGTTTCCTTCTTTAATTTAAACAAAAAAGCAAACGTTAAGAAGTTGTTAAAAAAGAGCTGAAGGAAACAGTTGAAATAACACTTTCAATATCTGCAGGTATTACTACCAATAGCACCAACACGTGCAAACAGGCAGGAAGGGGATAGGGAAGGAAATACATTGAGAATTGTGTGCAGGTATGTTTTCATCCCATTGTATCTCACTATGATGTATAATTGTAATACATTATTTTAAAATATTTTTTTAAAAAATAGCTGATATTTGTGTTTGTCATAAGGACAGGTAGAGGAAGAAATATATACAAGACATTTCGGGTTGCTACCCTATAGCAATCTCACTACAAAATTTAGAAACAGAATACTTGATAGAAAATGTAAAATTTGAGCTGAGCATGGTGGCACATGCTTGTAATCCCAGCATTTGGGAGGCTGAGACTGGATGATCCAGGTTCGCGAGTTCGAGGCCAGCCTCAGCTACCTAGTGAGGCACTCCGCAACTTGGTGAGATCCTGTTTCAAAATAAAGAATAAAAAATAGGGCTGGGGGTATAGCTCAGAGGTAGAATGCTCCTGAGTTCAATCACCAGTAGCGAAAAAAAAAGAAAGTGTAAAATTTCTTTTATATGCCTTATAACTATTTATTAATATTCTCTCATATTGCTTTACCATTTCTCTGTCTTTCTAAAGGAGCAATATCTGTTTTGGGCACGGGGGATTGAAATCAGATTTTTGCATCTGAGCTATACCCCCAGTGGTTGTCATTTCTTAGTTTCTGACAAGGTCTTGCTAAATTGCTGAGCCTGGCTTGGAACCTGCAATCATGCTGACTCAGCCTCCCAAGTACTAGGATTACAGGCATGCACTAGGGCACCTGAATAAAGTCTTTGCCATTCTAGTACTTATCCAGTTTTCTCTTTTCCCAACATCAACAAATATTCTAATTAATACAATTTTTCTTTACTTATGTGTATAAGACATGATCAATCTTTTGGGTAATTAAACTGTAAAATCTGAAAAGAGCTATATTGGACAGAGGTTTAGTGAGATATTTTCACAGAAACCATTACCTTTCCATCATAACAAATATGTGTAGGCCTAAAGTTGATTATTCAGGCATATGTTATTTATTTGCTATATAATCCATTTGTAGCTTCATTATTCTTTATTTTTATTGTGAGACTAGAGATTTAGCTTAAAAAGTTTTGAGGTTGACAAGTTAAATAAGTGATATATTAAATGAAACTTTCATATAGCTCAAATGATCTGCTAAATTGCAAACACACAGTGTTTTCTCGACTAGGTATTAATCCTACTTAATCTGCCAAAATTACATATTTAGCATTCTGTTCTGATTTGTCATTTCTTCTCTAACAAGGAGATTAAAGATTAGTCTTATGCTTTCTGTTGAATAATGTCATAGTTATAAATGAGAATAATATTTCTGCCTTCTGGATTTTCACTTCAATTGCAAGGTAACTTAATAAAGATAAAAATGTATTGATTATATTAAAAACTTCTCTAAAAATATAAATAGACTTTAACAGTGGATATAATCAATTCTTATTTTCTAATTTCATTTTAAAATGGTTTTTCATTTTCAAAATGTTTGAACAAGACAATTTGGAAAAATAATTCTCATTTAAATTTCAGAGATACAATGTAAAGGTATTATAATTATGAAGTATTAACAAATGTCTTATCCAATCATCTAATAAATATGTGTTACTTAAATATCAGTTTGCCAATAGAGTACAGAAACATCTTAATCATTGTATTTCTGAACAAATAAGTATTCTTATTTTTATTAATTAACCTGAAAGATAATCACTCTGAACATATACAAAATATATCATTCTAATGAGAAATCAGCAATCTAGAAAATACACAAGGAGCAGATACATTATATGAGAATGAAATGACTATTAAAGAGGGCTTAAAATCATATTAATGCAATGTACCAAATTCATGTGGGCATACTTTCCATTTACTTTTTAACTCTACTACTTTCTTTTAAGTATATCAGATACAAAATAAAATAAAATAAAATAAAAAAATACATCAGATAAGTGGATGAGAAATTTATGAACACACTAAACAGAATAAAGGGCCCTCTTGTGGTTATAGTTATACATTGACTATGAAACCAGTGAGCACTGAGCACATGGTGTGTGTGTGTGTGTGTGTGTGTGTGTGTGTGTGTGTGTGTGTGTGTTCTCTCCAATCACTTTCAGGTGAATGAGTGCTGGCAAGAGAGGAGTAATTAAGTTGGATTTAATCAGGATTAAGTCTTTTCCATGTAAGAGCAAAGAAGCAAATAAGTGGCAGCAGAATGACAGAATCTTATAGGAAGAGATCTTATGGCTTCAATGTAATTTGAACTTAGAAAGATTAAGAGTCAATACATATAGGGTAGAAAAATAAAAGAAATGCTGAATAATCGATCCTGTAGCTATGAAAGAGTTGCTGGAGTTTAGGTTTTATGGAAACAGATTTGTAAAATGAGTCGAAAGTCAGATGAGGAATATAGCAGGTGTTCACATATGAAATGTGAGTTCTTCTCTGGACAATCAGTAGTAAGTTAAATTTATCTCTAGAAATATATATTCTTTCCCTTCATCTTTCTCTGTAGCACTTATTATTATTATTTTGATATAATATACATATACTTTTTATATAAATTATTTTTCCATTCCTTTACCTCCTAGAAACAAAACAGGTCTCATTTTTACTTCTTCAGTGTTTTATCTCAGGCCTTTAGGATATTTATAAGAAGTTAATACTGTGCCACAATCACTGTATCTGTCATAGTTATTGCCTCATACAAACATTTGTCACATTATGTTCTGGAACTCAAAGGGAACCAACAAGCAAAGAAACCGTGACTCCAATATCTGTGCTTAATAAAATGATAATACAAAGTAAATGGAATCTCTTCTCCGACCCCTGTGAACCATGTACTATTTCTTTGGAGTTATGGGAAGAGTAGAGGCTTAAAGAACAAAAGAGCGATTGGAACTGGCCTTAAAGACCTTGGAAATAGTGAAATCCCTCTGAAGTCTGGGAATAACCTATTTTGTCACTGAAGTTATTTCTTAATTATATTAACAAATCATGCTTATGTCCTCTTGGTTCTTAGATTCTGGTTCTTAAGAAGCTCCTTAAGAAGAAAAATGTCCTAAGTGAGGAAAGGGGAAGACATACTATTATTTTTCTAAGAATTACTAGTTTTATTATCTTACCTCCACTTTCATTTAGTTAGAATCAAATTATTACCTCATAAAGCAGGCCAATGATATCATTACTATTCTAATTTTATAGTGTTTGCAACGTGATATTTTTTACAATCACACTCTGAATTTCAGCATTTAGAAAGTTAGTAACAGACATTTTCAAACAGGAGGATGGCAAAGGAGAAAAAATACTAACCAATATACAGAACTCTGTTATACACAAAATTTATTTCATTATATCCCAGTGGAAAAATACACAGCTCAAACTTGGATTAATGTAACTAGTTTGGGATGTTCAAAGAAGGCAAATATTATTCAATGATGAAATTCGCATTACATCATCAAACTAATTAGAAGAATTTGTGGTATGCAGAGGTATACATCATCTTAAGGCTAAGATAGTGAACATCATTAGTAATAAGTAACTTTTTGCATGTTTTCTTTGTTGACACTAGAAACTGAATTCTGGCGAGTTGAAGATTACATGCATGTTTCAAATCATATTTGGATAAACATTTGTTGAATTAATGAATATAAAGAGCTCCCAGAAGTATTATTTCATATTCCTGTATTTCCAAGATGATTGTATATCAAGAATGTAGGTATGCAAGAAATTAACTTAGAAATTTTTTCATATTATAGATTCATTGAAAGTTGAATTTAGCAAAATATGTATAGAAAGTACACATATTATCTTAAATACAATAAAATGTTATCATCAAGTATTTTTCCAAAGTGTTTTATGTACACAGGCAAATGGAGTGTAAAATTATTTCAACATGAACTATTAACACAAATCGCTATTGTTTAGATATTTACAGAGTATGAAAAAGTATTTATTAGCAGTATCTATGGATTTACTGTGATTGAGAGTGAAATTCTGCAGACAACATGTAAAGAATGCTTGTATGTGATATCCCCTTCCATGTTTAAACTTAAGAACTTCAATAATATTTGCATATCTGCTTATTGTGTCTGTTTGAAATCAATTGTTAAAGATACTGGTGCTCTTGTCATTGACTAGCTTAGATGATGTAATTAAGACAATAACAAAAATGAGTGACTTAGCTTAATCTGCTACAACAAATTACCACAGACTGGGTGCTTTAAACACTAGGAATTTATTTTCAAACAGTTCTGGAGGCTGGAAGTCTGAGCTCCATGTTCCACTTCTGATGAAGACTATCATCCTCATTTGTAGAGGTTGGCCTTTTTACTAAGTCTTCACTTGAGTTGATCGGGATTCCACTGAACTACCAATTCCACCTAAGACCCTAACTTAATTTTACCTGATTCTCATCTAAAAATGCACAGGGGCTTCAAATGTTAGGGAGATGCAGATATATTCAGTCTATTACAATGTCACAGCCCACTATTTTTATAATGATATTAGGGACTTGAGAGTCATATTGTAAAAGCTTAAGCCATATGTGAAATATGGACTGAGTGGATGCTAGATAGAAATCTGTTTTTTTTTTTTATTGTGATTTTAGGGAAATTTTTAGCTATGGTGAAGAATAGCTATTTCAAAACTACTGTGGCCATATAAAATACATATTATATCTAGTATTATTGACTCTTCTATAAGAATAATTGTCTTTGTCACTTAAAAATCCATTTGTTATGTTTAGCTAATATTGGTATGTATATAATTCAATATTAAATTAATCCATATTTGCTTTCTTTATAATTACAATTAAATCCTAAATTTAGACTTGTCATGTTTATGTTCAAATTTATAACAATAATCAATAATTTCTCATTTATAAACATATATTTCTAGTACACAAATTTTTGTGTAATTACTTTTAGTCATCCACTTTGCTTATTGGATACTGCTAGCGAAATTAATCAATTTTTTACATTTATGAAAAGTGAACTTCAGCAATCAAGAAGAACAAAACTGTCATTTGTAGATAAATGAGTGTACCTGGAGATCATTATGTTAAGGGAGATTAGCCAGTCACAGAAAGTGACGGATCATATGTTTTCTCTCACATGCTGAAGCTTGGGAGTATTTGGCATATAAGAGGCATATAGAAACTCTAATAGAACAAAAAATGTGGTTTTGGGGAGGAGGGACTGGGTAGAGAGGAAGAATTAATGAAGGAAGCACTACACTGACATTGTATACATATGTGAGAATACCAGTGCCAAGCTCCATATTTTGTATGGAGAAACAAAGGAGCTACAGGAAAGCTCACCAAGATTTGTGTGTATGTATGCCACTATCACACTGTGAGCTACATTATGATGTAAGACCAAATGTACCAATGAAAGTATGAAAATATTTAAAAAAGAAAAGTTACCTTCAAGTTTCTATCATTTCCAAATGATTAATTCTCCATTTCTGTGACTGAAGTCTGTCTGCAGGGAGTTAATAACTTGCTCTCTATCTCCTTTTACTTCTTACCTCAGGAAGAAAAATTATTTTCCTAATATTTTTCTCCTAGTATTTGGTGAAAACCTGTACACTTCTAGCAGATATTTTTGGTGATCTTACTAAACATGATACTGTTTGCTAAACATATGTGCAATAAATTTATGAGACATTTCAGGAATAGATATTATGTGTCCATGATGGAGAACCTATATAAAAATAAATCACAACTGAGGAAAAATGACTTTTTTGAAGAAATTATGAATAGCACAAGTAGATAAAGTTGATAAATTTGGCAAGAGAGAAATAATTCATTCATTTTTACATTGATCATTGCCTCCCCCCCCAGTGGACTGTGGGAAGATGGCATATACATTTTTTAAAAAAATACTGAGAAAAGTTTGGATTTAAGGAAAAAAAGTGTATAATTATTGTTTTGGGATTAGTTTCAATAAGTGAAAAATAACTCTGTTAATAATCAAAACAGTTCTTGTTTTGAAAGAAATGATACAGTGGATTCAATCTCACTGAGATAGTAAAGTTGTCAGAACTAAAACTGAAAAAAGAAGCAATAATAAATGAAATAATAAAAGAAGCAATAATAAATGAAATAGTGGAATAAATCATTTCTCAATTATACAAAGACTTGCCTCAATGGCATTAAAAAGTAATCTTTAGTTGAAAGAAACATCAAATCCAAAATAAGCAAAGGAATGATTTTCTTCAAAAGAACAAGATTAGACCTCATTATTTTCTGCAAGTCTGAATGTCTGGCCCCAAAAGTGAATTAAGCATAGCTTAAGAGAAGCCATGCATTTAAATGATTTAATAATAGGAGTCAAATTATTAACACAATTTTTGTGTAGATATGAGAAAAAAACAGAAATATTATCATATGATAGGTATGCATAGTGGAATTATGTTCTTTATCTTTATATTTTCTACTCTGAGTTTGCATTTGTTTTTAATCAGAAAGAACAATAGCTGGCATTAAATCACAAATGTTTTAATTATTTCATTCATTCTTTATTTCACATATTTTCACATAAAGAGTAATGTCACGATATTTTAGAAATTAAAGTTCCTGAATTAGAGACGATATCAACTCAAAAGTGAATTATTATCCATGTGTGGTGGAACATACCTGTAATCTCAGTACTTAGGGAAGCTGAGACAGGAGGATTGGATCATAGGTTGGAGGTCAGTTTTAGCAATTTAGCAAGGCCCACATAAACTAGCAAGACTTTGTATTTAGTTTCAAAATAAAAAGTAAAATAGGGCTAGGTGTGTAGCTCAGAGGTAGAACATCTCTGGGTTCAATCTTCAGTACCACCACCACCAAAAAAAGTAAATTATTATTTTAGAAAGAAATAATTTATACATTAATGCAAGATTTTGTTGTTTCTTTGTGATAGTCAATGGGTTTACAAAATTTTAATTTAAATTATTTACATTTGGTACTCAGACATTTTTCGCTTGAATACTTACGTTCATTATTCAGTTAATTAACAACAGATTTTTAAACCTTAATTACTTTTGTATTCACCAAACTCTACCAAATGTTTCAATCAGTACTGTTAAATGTATCTTTCTATCACAGTGAAAATGTATTATATCTTTGTTATTTCATACAGGATCTGCCTGTCACATATAACCTCTGAGCAATTAAAATGTGTCTAATGTGACTAAGGAATGGAACTGTTATTTCAATTACAATGTATTTGAATTTAATATTGTCACACATTGAGAGTGCCTACTATTTTGTGAAGTGCAGGTTCACACAATGGTTTTCATTTATATCATTTTGAATGCTCTCCAGGTACTGGCTTCATATATAACATTTTAAGTGGGAGACAATAATGTTGTCTTTCAAATAATAATCAGATAGTTCTGAAAGTCCTGTTCTCTAGTGAGAACTTCTTAATTTATTATCAAATAAATTATTATCAATTTATTAATTTATTTGTAGGATGATAAATAAAAGTCTCTTGTTTTAGAATGTACATACAGGTATAAGTATCTGGACATTGTGCCCACAAAATTAGGGTAGAAGGCTAATTTATTAATAAAAAGAATAAGAAATTACTCATATAGTAGATACTAATCTTACACAGTTTCTGGAACATAGCAGTCATTAATGCCATTATTTCTGGGTATGTGGCAAAGACTGCTATTTATTTTCAAAGTTATCTGAGTTCTGGTAAGCATTATTTCTGCTTAAAAAATTGAATGGCTTCATGTCTAATTATGGCCAATGGGTATGGTATGCACAGATTACAAAACACCTCCTGAAAAAGAAACCTATCCTTTAAACCTTCTATCCTACAGGTTAAAAGGCAGATAGAGGAAGTCAGTTGGCAGTCAGACCAGGTAATATCCTCAGAATTGTTTCAGAAAATAGAGACATTCCAAGAACTTCAATATTTTTGTGGAGAATAGCTTTCTACAAACTCGGAACCATCATATCTTCTGTCCGTTATTATATAAAAAGAAATGCCCATCTTGTGCTGGGAACCTATTTATCAGAGACTTAAATTATGTTTAACTAATATATAAAAATGATACTTAAAAGTGTGGTGCTCTCTCTTGAAGAAAATGAAAATATGTTTCATTGACTTAGCAGTTTATATGTGTATGCTATTTATCATGTAGGATAGAAACTTGTTACCTTTGTCTTGGTAATATAGGTGGCAAAATTGTCACTGGCAATAACTTATAAGTCAGAAAATGAGCTTATTGACGTTATAGTTCTATAAAATAACTAAAATTATGGGTGCACCTGGGTGTTATTTGTTGTTATTGTTGTTGTTTTGTTTTGTTTATTTTTGTTTATCAATGGAGTTTAAATCCAGGGACATTCTATCTCTAAGCTATATCCCTAGCTCTATTTATTTATTTTTTCATTTTTAAACAGAGTCTCACTCAGTTGTGGAGTGCCTTGCTAAGATGAGGCTGGCCTCCCAAGTATTGGATTACAGGTGTTCATCAGCACACCTGACTTCCTTAATGCTTCTAAAATGATAATATAAGGAATTTTTTTTTCCAGGCTAAAATCTGTTAATTTACAAGTTGAGAAAGAAAGTTAGCTCTAGGGCCATTTCTATGCATATGGCTTATGATTTAAACTGACTGAACTTTGATTTAGGTAATGTTGGTAGTCAGAGTTGAAAAAGCCAAGAGCTTCTGAAGCCCAATGCATAGGAATCAGATTCTTATTTGGTATATTTTGTAAGAGTCTTCAGTTTAGTACCAGACAATGGGAGCCAGAACAGCTGCAAAGAAGAGATGGTTGGTGCCATTCCCCCCAGCTCACCCCAATATTGATTTCAGGCGGTTTCTCCTAAGAATTGGCACCAGATATGATCTGGTGCTATCAACATCTTGAGAAGCATGTAGACCAAAATCACCAAAAGGAGCTGTCTCTCCAAAGATACATATGCTGCTCTGTCTATAAACTTCAATGGTCATTTCAAATAGATAAGGGAAGCCAGGATAGGGGATATTGGACAAAGAGAAATACAGGAAGGTAGAATTAGGATTGGACAGATTGGCAAATCATGAAAGTTCGTTCATTCAGGACAGGCAGAGTCTATAACTTCTGCCAATGTAAGTTTGATAACTATTATGGAATAGTGAATATAGTATGTTTTCCATAATTCTTTTCACATTCTTTGTCTTTTCTCCTTTCTTTTTTTTTTGGGGGGGTACTGGGGATTGAACCCAGAAGCATTCTATCTCCAACCTACACCACTACCCCTATTTTTAATTCTTTATTTTGAAACAGGGTCTCACTAAGTTGTGGAGGGCTTTACTAAGTAGCTGAGGTTGGCAGCAAACCCAGATACTCAGGTCTCAGCTTCCCAAGTACTGGCATTACAAGCATGCACCACCACCACCGTGTCTGACTCTTTTTTTTTAGTTTTTTGTTTTTTTCTTTTCATTATTTTGGTTCTGCTTCAACAATTTAGATTAAGTGACACAGAGAATTTATTTGTGTGTATAAATAATCAAGAAATTAAAAACAGTATTTGGAACAAATACAAATTACAGTACTTTCCCGAAGAACATGGATAATGAGATAGATTTAGTATCTAGTATATTATTTAAAAATATTGAGACTGACATACATACAAACTTGAACACTGAGGCAGACATTGAATTGTTTCCTAAGTTCTTCTGAGGTTTTGTTGTTGTTGTTTTCTAGGAATAGAATACCCAGTTTTTAAATGAGTCCATGGTGATATAGCATGGTTCCACTCCCAGCCTCTCTTACTGCTAAAGATAGTGGTTACCTGAACATACACTGTTAAGTGCTATGCAGGAATGATAAATACAACTTCGGTGGATCATTTTAATAAGAAAGTATTGTTTGTCCTCTATTTCCTCTTTCCTTCATCTTTCAAATCTACAATAAATTCAGGTAATAAGTAGTTCAATTTTGATCATAAAAAGGAGGAAAACACCTAAAGGATTATAGAACTACCAAATGGAAAAAACCTGAATTTCCTCTTTACTTCATGGGCTAGAGCCTGCTATTCACTCTGGTTCCTCCATTTCTCTATCAGTTTTCTTCTTTGAGAATTTTGTAAAATGTATCTCCCTGTTTTATATAAGTGACACTTACTTTGGAAATTTTTAGATCTAGCTCAATTTTCTAATCTTAACAAAAGATACAATTTAACTATTCATAAGACAAATTATTCATTTCTCTTGGAAGTACAACAAACTTACAAAGATAATGATGAAGGATGCTTATTCTCTATGAGATTCTGTTGAGATGGTGTCCAATATTCCTCCTTTTTGGAGGTTCTATAGAACAACCTGTTTCCTTGCTTTTATAAAGACTTAAGGATCCCTGAATCTATTGGCCATGACTCTATTCTCCATCTTCAAAACCAGCAATTCACATCTCTGTGACATTTCCTCTGTCCTCCCATTTGTCTCTCTTATATAAACCCCTAAATTTCTTTTGCAATTAAGGATTCATCTGAGTAGTTATGGCCCAACTGTATAACCAAAGATATCTCTTCAGCTGAAGCCCATAATCTTAGTCATGTTTTCACATATCATAATCTCATCTGGAGATTGGGACATGGGCACATTGAGGGGGCTATTATTCTCCAAATAAGACAAAGCACAGGCATTATCATTTCTTTTTGTTTGTTTCATTGTTTTGATCACTCTTTCTGGAACAAAGACCATGTCTCTTCTATACTTATTTCAAGACTTCTATTTTACATTAAATTTTATTAACTATATTATGGTCTCTTTTGTTTTCCCTTTTATTAATAGAGTTATTTAAACCTCTTCCATCATTCTTTGCAGTGTCTATCTTTCTACAATGATTCTAATATAATTTTCTTTTCTAGATGGTTTTATTTTACGTTCCATATTTTTACTAAGCTCTATCATCTCGAATCTCATTTTTAAATCTTGCATTATAGTACTTCTGCTAGCTTTTTTTGTTCTGTTAGTCCTCTATTTTAGGATATGCTTGCCCCATTACTAATACTTGTGTTCAAAACAATACATTTGAATGAATGCTCAACTTCTTTAGGTATTTTTTGATCTAAGGAAGGTTTCATTCTGTCATCTTGCCCTTTTCTTTATAGTAAAGTTATCTACTTCTGATCATGGATAATTTTGGACTTATTGGCTTTTTATAGCATTAAAACAAATAATTGGAATAACTAATAGAATTCATTTGAAAGATGATCAAGGACCATTGTATCAGGCAACTAGTACATTTTAGGTGAATATATAATTAGGTATCTATAAAAATATAATTTGGAAAATATGCAAATATTTGGAAATGTAACAATGCTTCAGAAGAACTGAGATTTGAATAAAGAGACATTAGGAGAATTCATAAGTATTTAAACGCCATGAAATTTGTGTGTGTGTGTGTGTGTCTGTGTGTGTGTGTGTGTATGTGTAGAATGAGGCTAAATCAGTGAACAGAAAATGTGCTATTCAATAAAAGATTTCTATATTAAAAAATATAAAATAAAACAAATTTTTTTTTGTAAATGCAAACGACATTGTAAATTGTAAAATTTTGTTTAAAATCAGAGAGGAAGAGGAAAAAGGAAAGAAAATAAGAGAAAAAAGAGTACAATTTATGCATCAATTATAATATGGAAATATAATCAACAATTTTTTGAAAGATATTTGAAAAATGAACAATTTGAAATGTGCAAACTATATATACAAAAATAAGTAATCTGAATTATATTGCATATATGAACTATATGAATTAATGATAGGTGATTTAAATATGTATCATAAACATATGAATTATATAATATATAAATTATATGTATTAGAAGTATATATAAAATTTGAGCCACTACTTTAAAAAACTTTCATCCAAGATGACTTCCATCATCAATTATAGCTAACATTTAGGAGGAAATTTAAAAATAATCCTTCTCAAACTCCTTCTGAAATAGAGAAGTGAGCACTTGTTTTCTCATAATATTACTGGACCAATAGTCTACAATTACCTTTATATCAAAATTATATAAAATTGTTATGGAAGATGCTTATATAATACCCCTCACAAAACAAATGCAAAAATCCATGGGGTGATGTTTATATTCCTCTGAATTTTTAAATTGTGTATCCTCATTGGGGCCTCAATCGGAGTTGAGTCCTTCTACAGATTAGCATCTAAAATCATGATGAAAAACATTACATGGTAGTCTGAAGAGAATATTTGGGCATTTTCAGTCTTTTAAAATTTTTATTTTGGTAATCATTTATGCTTTTCTGTTAGTATACAAAAATATCTTGTTCATTTGCTAAGTAGGATGCAAAAAATTTTACCTTGTTTTGTATTTTGCAAAATTCTGTTAAATTTTTTTTGAGGTACTGGGAATTGAATTCAGGGGCATTCTACTTCTGAGCTATACCCCCAATTCTATTTTTTTATTCTTTATTTTGAAACAGGGTCTCACTAAATTACGGAATGCCTTACTAGGTAGCTGAGACTGGCTGAGAACCTGGATCCTTTGGTCTCAACCTCCCAAATGCTGGGATTACAAGTGTGTGCTACCACGCCTGGCTTCTGTTAAAATTTAAAATGATCTTGAATTATTTTGTCATGGTTAGGATTCCTTTTATTTGTATTTACAATTGTTAGTCTAATTTTTCTAAGTATTATCAGAACTACTTCCCCAAAGTATGTGTTTCTCCTACACTAAAATTGAACTAAAGATATTAAAAAATCAAACCTAATATCTTTGTTTATTCTTTATCCAGATGAAGTATCTTATTAGCTTTCCAACTTCTATGTATAAACATTTACTTTACCTTTATTGCTAAGTTGCTTACTTTTTTTCTTGAAACACCTAATTTTTCTGCCTACATTCAGATTTTACATTATTTTAAATGAAATTAGCCACACTAAGATTCTTTGTGGAGAGTGGGTGAGAGGGAAGAGGAAAAAATAAAAATGAGCGTTGATTTTTTTTACATTCAAATTTTTAGCTCTACACCATATGTCCAAATAAGTTGTAGTTTAAATTTAAGTCATGACTGCTACATTTATCTACTTTCTTACTAGATGAAAATGTTTAAACATCTATAATTGGTCTTACAAGGATTGTATTCACATAGTTCCAGAAGGAAGAGCCATTAACAAAAGATGGTAGGGATTTTACTTGTGGGTTATGGCTGCTAGGGGTGTTGTCAACTGGCAATAAAACTTCCTATAGGCATACTGATCATAGAATTAAGAAAGTCTCAGAGGATAGCTTTATTTTTCTAATATATACTCTTCTCTTCTGAGGAAATTATGTACTTCCTTGGGAGGAGCCATAGGACAAAAATTCAAACTAAATTGAAAATTAAAAAGAGGAATAGAGAGCTTTAACATCTGTATGATAATCAATTGCTGAGCAATAAACAGCAAGAGTAAATCATAAATTATAGTAGGGCAATTTAATTGCCTCTTTCCTAAAACTCTAAACTTAGATGTTGATCTTAGCACATTTATTAAGTCTACTGTCATACTTTTCCTCATATGCTTGACTCCATTTAGTGTGAATATACATGATTATCTCCATATGGAATAAACACTCGTGTATATTTAATAATAAATATAATACTATCAGTTATCTATAGCTACATATGACAGAATAAAATTAAAATAATTACTAATTGAGGAATCTAAGGAAAGTTATATGATAAGAATTAAGAAATTTTCATGAGTATTAGAAAATTATTCTGACAAAAAAATCTGATGGGATTTCTGGAAAGATGTTAATTTATTGATAAACAAACCTATTCATTTACTTTAGTGGGCTTTAAGTTAAAAATCCTGACAAAAATAATTTTCTTGAGTTATATCCCTATATGCCTGTTCATATATTGAAGAATGAAATCACTTGACAAGAATAAGTAAAACTATCAGACAAAAATTAATTCCACTCAATTATGTTATAAAATATGAGAATATTTAATTCCAATAAATTGAAAATAGGATCTTGGGGAAAACAGAAATTTATGCAAATCTTAAATAAAAATTAAGTAGATCTTTCAAAACAAAAAATGAAAGCCGGGCGTGGTGGCGCACGCTTGTAATCCCAGCATTTGGGAGGCTGAGACCGGAGGATCCGGGTTCGCGGCCAGCCTCAGCTATCTAGTGAGGCCATCTGCAACTTAGTGAGACTCGGTTTCAAAATAAAGAATAAAAAATAGGGCTGGGGGTATAGCTCGGAGGTAGAATGCCCCTGAGTTCAATCCCCAGTACCGAAAAAAAAAAAAAAAAAAAAAAAATGATGAGAAGAGGAGTTGGCCTGTATTAGTCTTATAAAATACATGAAACTATGTAAATTTATAAAAGATAGATTTACTTAGCTCAGTTTTAAAGGTTTGTAGGTGTCACACCAGTTTAGCTGTATCAAGAACCTGAGGGCACATGGCACCATAGTAAATGTTACATGCAAAAATATGATATCACATGGTAAAACAGGAACCTAGATCAGGGACAATCTCTCTTATAGATAGAGAACTATCTTAATCCCTTCTGATATCAAACTCCCAATGATCTAATGGTCCTACCACCTTTTATTATCATTTCACTGAGGAGCAGTCCTTCAACATATAAATCCTTGGTGTTTGAACCATATCCATAACATAGCAGATTCTGATCTGATACCATTGGTGGTCAGGCAAGAAGAGAGACAGAGAGTTTCAGTTTGG
This sequence comes from Graphiurus murinus, assembly GCA_004027655.1. Lineage (NCBI taxonomy): Eukaryota > Metazoa > Chordata > Mammalia > Rodentia > Gliridae > Graphiurus > Graphiurus murinus. The sequence continues at coordinate 52,675 of PVLC010000992.1, read as the reverse complement.
TAGTACATGGCATGAAGGTGGCTTTCTGTAAGCCAGGAAGAGGACCCTCACCAGAACCTGATCGTTCTAGTACCCTGATATCAGACTTATAAGCTCCAAAAGAGCGTGAAAATAATTTTTTGTAGTTTATCAAGTATATGGCATTTTTGTTATGGCAACCTATGCAGACTAAGCCAGGGATATATCAAAAAGAACATAGAAGTCATGATGAAAAAGTGATTGGTCAAATCATGTACAACTTAAATCTATTTTTAAATGATAAAAGTGAATAGGAAACTATTACAAAACTTCAGAATAATAATTCTAGATAATATTTGATAATAATAATTCTAGATCATAAAAATAAAGACAGAAATACTCTTCTTATTGGTTGAAAAACAAGAAAAAGAATGACAGAATTAGAAGATATCAATAGATACTAACACCAGTGAGTAAAAAAAACATTATGGCAACATGAGAGTTGTATATTCTCAACTTATCTCCACGTGTCATGTAATCAATACTTGTGTCTCCCCAAAATTCATATGCTGACATATAAACCTGCACTGTGATGGTATTAGGATATGTGGCTTTGGGGAGGCAATTTGCTCATAAAGATGGAGCCCCCACTGAAGAGACACAAGTGAGTTTGCTTTCTCTCTCTGCTCTCTGCTATGTACAGATACAGCAAAAAGGTCATCTGCAAATTAGAAATTATGTTTACCAGAACATGGCCATGCCAGAACCTTCATCTCAGACTTCTCAGCCTCCACAACTGTGGGAAATAAATGTTTTTAAGCACACACACACACACAAACACACACACACACACACATACACATACACACTCATGTGACAATGTTTACCATAACCTTCTTGAGTAACTCTCTGTCTTTCATGATGTTGTATTTATCTAATTTTTTTCCCTACTTTACTGAAATATCCATCTCAGTAATGTAATGGTTCTGTTTTCTTTTTCTGAATTAAATAGAGGCAGTCTCTGTTATGGTTTGGGTTTGAAATGTCCCTCAAGACTCATGTGCTAAGTTATGCCATCAGGTTCTGAACAGGTATGGCAGGAGGTTAGTCCTGGTGGGCATGGCCTTGAGGACTATAAAGGTCCATCGTTCTCTCCTCTTCATCTCTCTCTGCTTTTGTCTGCCATAATTGCATATGTCTCTTTCCCTTCATTCAGCCTGTTATCACTCTCTGCCTTGGAACCAGTCAACTGTAGATTGAAACTTCTGGAAGCTCAGGAACCATGAGCCTCAACAAACAATTCTTCCTCTAAGTTGTGCTTTTAAGGATTTTGGTGACAGTGATGGGAAAAGCTGGCTACATCAGTCTCTATGCCTTAATTCTAGGTTATTTTCTGATTCTATAATCTCTAAAAATGGCTTAAATTACTTACCCTGTTGCCCTGCAAGAGTATTGATGGGTATTTACTAGACATTTTTTTTTCAGCCAAGGACGGAATATTTCTATTGTAATGGTGTAATTCATGCTTCCAGAAAAAATAAATTCCCTTCCTAGAAAGATGACAGAAAATTATCATTTCATATGAAATGTTGAATTATGTATATAACATGACAGTACCTAATGTTAAGAAAGTAAATTACATGGTATTATAGGTCAGAAGTCCTAGCTGACCTCTGCCCACTTCTTTTCTCTAGATTTTATAAGGCAAAAATGAAGGAGTTAGCCAACCCACCTCTTCATAGGAGACTTTGGAAAGATTGCACTTGCTAGTCACCCAAGTTCTTGCTAGAATCCAGATATTTTCATTTGTAAGAACAAGGGTCTATATCCTAGTGACTGTCAACTGGCATAGGCCCTTAGATCCTACAAGTTATTTTCTGGGCTTCGCATATGGGAATATATATGCCAGAGCCAGAAAGCTGCTCTAAATAGTTCTCAGATATGGCATCTCTGACCTTCCTCCCACATCTTTCTTGACAGATAAAGTTCTTTTTTATAGGCTCATGTGATTATATGTGCTCACCCAGATAATTTAGAAGAAAGCTCCTATTTTAAGATTCCATATTTTTATCATGCCTGCAAATCATGCATTCCATGTAAAAGGCATATTTTAAATATCTCAGGAATAGGGCAATAACATCTTTTAGAATCATTACTTTACTTGCCACAATGAACAACATCAAGTTCACAAACATAAAGGAAACTAGAATCCGGATTTAAATGTATGACTTTTTCAAATAAACTTGTACCCAAATACCTAACTTTTTTCTGTTCTCATTTAAGCAAAGCTTGTGTATTTTAGGTAGACACAGAAATATTTAATTGCACAATAAAATGATATTGGCAAACTAGAATTCTAATTTATATTTTAAAATAGATTACAAATACGGTATTTTCAATATATACTTCTACATATATTCAATATATATATATATTTTCAATGTTTTATATGTGTATGCATAGATAGGTGTATACGCATGAAGTTAGAATATTTTGGAGAAAAGTGAATGGTGATATAGAACCTTATATCATATAATGTATGTGTGTATTTTAAAATGGATTACATCTGATAAAAGAATAGATATCTAAGAAGATTATATGAGGCAAAATATGTGAATTATAGACAATGTGAGCAATGTAGTTGAAAAATCATGCAATCCTTTCTGGATTCTTATCATGATTCTGAGAAGTTATGCATTAAAAAACACCTCCTCTCTTGATCTTTTTGATAAATCATGTAATGACTGCATTTGAACTTTGTAGATATGCTACAGTACACACACAATATTTTTCCCTAAAGGCCAAAATACAGTAAAGCTATAGCATATTTAAAAAGCCCAATTGCAATTTTACTCCATCCTCACTATTAGGGAAAACACAATTTTTGTAAGCATGCAGAGAGTACATGTAGAAAATGACTAAGTACTAGATAAAGAAATATTTCAGTATATTTCCCTAATGGTTCCATAGGAGATCAAAGTCATTTTTAACACAATTTAATTAAGCTTTCTTTTTTAAAATTAAACTATAAAAACATTATTCTAAAGAAAGTAAGCCAAACGCAACAGAGAAGCCTTGTATGATTCCATTTATAATTTTTACCTCCAATAGGCCAGTTCACAGAGACAGAAAGTAGAACAGCCTTTATTACTTTCAAGAAGTGATTCCATCATAAGAACCGTAACTTCATCTGCAGACTAATCCACTGATAGATTCATAACTTGATAGATTCATAACTTGATGACATTATTGAGAGGTGTTGGAAACAATAGTAAGCGAGGCCTAGATGAAGAAAGTTGATCACTGTGGATGTAACCTGAAAAGGAATACCCTGAATCGTCCTTCTCTTCTCTCTTTTATTCCTGGACATTTGAGGTGAGCATCTTTACTATTGCAAACCCTCCTCATTATGATGTAGTGAGTCACCACAAGCCCACAGCAGTAGGTCCAAGTGATGATGGACAAAAGCCTGTAGAATTGTGAGACAAAATTTGTCATTTCTCTTTCAAGCTGTTTTTCTTATTTTGTCACAGTGACAAAACGCTAACATATCTACATATATTTTACTTTAATAAGGATTATGAAAATTTATTCCTACTCTGGAAATGTTCATATATGTGAATATTCATAAACACACACTATACAACATTTTATAGTGCAAGGTAAAATTAAACAAATGTTCTATTCTAACTACTATTAAAAAGATCATCATTGAAAATGGTGACATGCTACTAAATCTGTACCTATAGGCAAATCTTAACCACTATTATTTACATAAATAAAAATGATTAAGAAATATTTAAATAAATGTAAATATTACAAAGTTTAGTATAGTAAATTTAGAATAGTAAATTTAACCAGATAAAGTAGAAGAAAAGAGAAATTTGCGTGTATGTTAGCATATGAAAAAGAGTGTGTCGACAAAGGCAAATATTGACATTTTTGTAGGGTAATAATAGATAATTTCAAGGGAAAAATGATAAAAAAGATGGAAGGTACAAATATAATAGGAATAAAAAGTAAGATTACGAGTTTGCTTTTTGTCTTTCTTGACAAATGTACTTTTATAGAAGTATAGATCAAGTAATAGGTCTTAGACTTATTTATTTATTACCTGTAGTATAAAAATAATTTTACACCAAAATATCCACCTCCTAATTCAAGAGACCTATAAATGTGTTGCTTTATGAGATTAATGGAACTTTGCAGATGTTTTAAAAAATCTTTCTGGGAATATCCACATGAAACAAAGAAAATCCTATCTGCTCCTATGAATGAAAGATATAGGTAATAAGTTTAGCATCAGAAAGAGATTTGAAGATGCTGGGTTGAAGATGGAGGAAAAATCCATGAGCCCAGATATGGACATGTCTTCTGGAAGTACAAAAAGACAGAGGAGTGGATTTTCTACTTGATCTTATGGAAATATTATTTATTTTTGACTAATGAAAGCAATTCTGACTTATATTTCCATCACTTTAAGATAACCAAGTTTTGCTGCTTTAAAACATTAATAAGCAACTAATATGCTGCTGTATTCTCAATGGTTAGAATAGTCCCTGACACAAATAGATCAACTAATTAGTATTTGTTGTTACAAAAATGAATTAGTAATGTCCAGAAATACTATACATGGATATGGGATTATATGTATATTATATGTGTATATTAGTGTATATGCATTTTTTACATGACTCAAATATGCATGTATAGATATGTATATATACATATATATATACACAAATAAGAGTTTATATATGTACATATATATAAACATATAAACAATAATTTTTGCATGGGGTTGTAGTATTTATGTATTTATTTATTCAGTGGTATTGGGGATTGAACTCAGCAACAAACTGCCACTGATCTATACCTCAGCCCTTTTTTATTTCCAATGTTTTTTGAAACAGAGTTTTATTAAGTTGTTTTCCTGTCTCAGCCTCCACAGTACTGGTATTACAGGCATGCACACCATTCCCAACTGGTTTGCAGTATTTAATTGCATAAATTTTTGTTCATAATATGTTTTATAGAAAAATGAAAATGATCAGTACTTAAATATTGTGTGTGTATTTAAGTGTGTGTGTTTGTTGTATTTTTGTGATACTCAATATTGGAGTTGTGGAATTATCTAGGTTAATAAAGAATAAAGTCAAATTCCAATTTCATAAACCATAAATACAGGGAAGACAGTCTTTTTTTCTCATTAGGAATTTATATCAGGAATTTTCATTATGTAAACAATGTAAGAAAGATGAGAATTTAGTTATGTCAATAAAAGATGAGTTTTAAAAATTACAGGCCATGTAATGTTTAAACCATAATCAGAATTGGTTTTATACACTGTATCCAAACAAAATGGGTTGGAGGTGTAGATCAGTGGAATAATCTTTTCCTAGCATCCACAAGAACTTGAGATCAATCCTCAACAGAAAAACAAAAAAGAGAGAGAGAGAGAGAAATAAAAGGAGTCAACCACTTCTCTTTAATTTAGAAAATATCAGAAAGGATAAAATAATGCAAAATAATAATATTATTATAAAATGGTTTGTTGAAAAGTTTGGTGAATCATAAGCAGTAAAAATATCCTGATTTTTGCTAAATTAGTTTTGACTAAAAAATTGAGTTAATTAATAAAGCCTATTGTGCTGCATGTAAACATGTAAATTGTTCTTTATAGAGAAAAGGGAGTTACTTTATATCACACAACTACAAGTTGCTGTATGAACAAAGGGGAAGGAGTAAATAGTTCACATTTGAAAATCTGGAATTGCACAAATAATGAAAATGAAAACTTATAGACCACAGTCTAGTGATAGAAAGGTCTTATAAACAAGATTTTACAAAGTATAGAAACATAGGACTGTGAAATGAAGTGCAAATTTTTTTGTAAGAAGAAAGTATGCCTCAACATTAATTACATTAATTATTAAAACATAGCAAACTTTTCTATACCATGTATTTGCCTCTATGTGTGAAAATCTTTAATTTGCTGTTCATTTCTTTACAATATTGTCTAAGATATCATTATTAATTATAGAAAGTAAAATCCGCACATTACTAGTCATAAATAACATTTCATCAATATGATTATATTCCAAAGTATTATAGCTGATATATTAATGTTAGTTTACCGACTGGTATCTTTGCTTCATCTGAGCCTTGTCATTGGTTGCATATCCATATAGAGGAAAGAAATTGAGAACTGAAAATATACTACATGATTCAGATCACAAATTTCACACAAAAGTAATAGGATTGGGTTGGGTGACTTGAAGTTCCACTTCAAGCATGACATTACTGTAACAAAAGGTCAGGAAAAATTAATTTGTCATGGTTGGCATTTTTAGCATTCTTACCTATTTCCTAGAAAAATTGTCTAATTAAAACGTATAAATCCATGTAGGAAATAATTCACAGACTCAAAAGATAATTTATTGTAAGAGATTCATACTGATAAAACAAAAATAAAACAAGTTCGCTGGTCTTAATTTTAGAACGATGTATTTTACAAGGCTCTTTTGGATTGGAAATAGTTACGTAGGTTTCAGCATTTAAGACTGGAAGTAATTATATAACTTTTTGCATTTAAATACTTCAAGGATACTGTGGACATTTATTTGTTTATTAATTGAGTATTAATTGAATGTTGAAAATGTATCAAACAGGGTGCCACTTATATAAAAAAACAAAAAGCCAATTCATGGGAGGGCTAAAGTTATCAGGACTGAGATAGTAAATTCAGTTACTAGTATGAGAATGTCCTCACTTGAAAAATTATAGGTCAGTTTTAATTTCATTTGACTAAGTGTTGAGAATACCATTAGATAATCTGCAAGAGTTTTATTTATGCAACTTTAACTAGTTTTAAAAGGTTATGAGCATGACAATAATGATGAAGTCTTTTGAAAGTCCCAAACTTTTTAAAGAATGGGTAGTATAAAATTAGAATTAGTTAAAATACTTTCTTATTATAGAGAGTAAATACTTAGGAGACACTTAACTTATCAAAATTCGATCTACTTCTTAGATGCTATACAGTTTCCTGAAAATTATTTTGAATGTAAAATAGTCCACAAACAGACATAATTCCACATTTCTTTATCTTAGATATTTTATTAAGTAGTTAAAAACAATTTTACTGTTATAGTATGTACTACAAAAAACTTTAAAAATAATTAACTTAAAACTAGAAGCTGAGCTGGGTGTAGTAGCGCATGCTTGTAATCCCAGCACTTGGGAGGCTGAGACTGGAGTATCTGTGTTCTTGGTGAGCCTCAGCTACTTAGTGAGGCCCTCTGCAACTTAGTGAGATCCTGTTTCAAAATAAAGAATAACAAATAGGACTGGGGGTGTAGCTAGGAGGTAGAATGCCCCTGGGTTCAATCCCTAGTACCGAAACAAACCAAAACAAACTAGAAGCTGGGTGTGGTAGAGCACACCTATGAGAGGATATTAGTTTTAAGTATAGCATGCAATAATTTATAAAGACCCTGTTTCAGAACAATTTTTTTTAAATAAAATAAAATGGGGCTGAGGCTGTATCTCAGAGGTAGAATTCCCTCTGGTGCAATCCTCAGTATCACACACACACACACACACACACACACACACAAACATTGCAGGACAGTCTGGTCCAAAAAAAAAAAAAAAAGGATTCAGAAGCAGGATCAGGATGCAATGAGAGTTGCGTCAACATGTCAACATGTATCGAAGCCGGAGCCAACCGGCTAAGTAGGACAAGCTTGGAGGGAAAAAGTGTGGCTTGAGAAAAACAAAGACAAAAGTTACTTAAGAAAGAGAAAAACAAGGGATAGATTCAGGAGGGCTGACAGTAGATACTGCGCACCGAGTTTATTTAGCTCAAACCTTACATACTTTTTTGAGAGCATCAGAGTATACATCAAGGTTAAAGCTTTCTCACAATGGTTACATCTATGAAAACAATCATCTCTAGGTCCAAGGTTCAAAGAACAAATATTCACGTAGTTTTTACTGTAACAGTCTGAATAAATGTCTTGAGACAAAACAATACTCTTGCCCTTGGTCAGTAATCAGCACATGTTGTAAGAATCTGCATTTCTGCAGAAACAGACTTTTATGCACCTGAGAATCTGTAAAAACAGACCTTGAGCAATGTCGGCCCCCGACAAGCATGGAGATTATATAGTTCCAGTGGGAATGGGACATGTAACAAGCAGGGGTACAGAAACGGAAGCTTAGGTCAGGTTTCTCTTCCTGAACTAGATTTCCTATATTTGTCTCCATGTGGCAGGGACTGGGTGGTACCATTTTGGGCTCCACACGGCAGGAACTGGTTGTCACCATTGGACTCCTGCTTCATTTTCCCCTTTGGGACCCATAGATTGATTTTTAACTTGAGGTCTCACATTCTGAATTTTTGTCTTTGAGGCTGCTCTGAAGGAGGATGTAGTGATGCAGCCAGGTAAGGTGGGCAGTCATCTTCTGGGCTACTGAGGTCTTGATCATGGCAGTGACCCTGACCCAGAATTAGAAATGTTCATGGATGCGAGCAGTTCTATTAATCAACAAGGAAAGTGGCAAACTGGGTAAGCTTCTGTAACTTTAGAAAAAGTTTTAGAGACAGAGCCCTTCCTGGATGATATTTTCACCCAAAAGCCTGAGTTAATTGCCCTTGCCTGGGAACTAGAGTTGGGGGAAAATCAAGTAAGCAACATTTACACTGATTCTAAGTATGCCTTTTAACTCTACATTTTCATGGAGCTCTTTATAAGGAAATGGTTAATTAAGTTGCTAATTAAGAATTAATTAAATTGTTAAATTCTGGAGGAAAATATATAAAACCACCCTCCACCATCATGCACTGTAGAGGGCACCGAAGAGGAATCAGCCATGAGGTACAAGGAAACTTCAAAACTAACAGTGAAGCAAAAATGACCATCCAAAAGCCCTCTACATTGCCCAGTAACCTGCTGGCACCCCTACTCCTTCCCTGGGTACCCAACCATGTCTCCTAGAGTAGATCTGTGCCAGCACATCCTCATAGTCATGAATCGTCTGCTTATCACAAAGTGGCAGCACAGAGGCTGTACCTAGAGTGTGTACTGTCTCCAACCTTATTCAGGGATTTTTACAAAGCAGTCTCTGATATTCGGTGAGCCAGGCATTTGCTGGCTAATGATGCCCTCTAGAGTTCACAAGCAAGACTACAGAATGGGGAACTTTTACATGCAAGCTTTGCCAAGGGTTAACTTATTGGCCTCTTGGATATGAAGAAGTTGCTGCAAGGGTCTGAAGACACAGTAGCCATCCAGCAGCAACATGGTCCAGTTGCTTTGAGAGGTAAGCAACCAGTCAATACCAAGACCCAATCTTCTGGAACAGAACCCTGAATATTGTTTTCTTCCTTTCAGAAACAAAGTGAAAGGTTTTTTCGGGTCTGGGAGCCCTAGTGTAGGGGTGGTCAGCAGTTGCCTTTTGAGTTGTTGAAAGGCCTGTTGGTGCACGTTTCCCCATACAGAAATGTCTTTATCTCCTCCCTCTTTGTAGATTCATGGAGGGGTTTGGCTGTAACAACAAAATTTGGAGTCTAGATGTTATAGGCTCCCAATAGTTTTTTCCCTCTCTAAATGGTGAAACCCAGATATTTCACTTTTTGTTGACAGACACAGGATTTTTTTCCATTGAGACTAAAGGAGGGTGAGTAGCTGGCCTGTTCCTTTGGCAATAAACAATAAAAAAATGAGAGAATGAGAAAAGGGAAATAAAATATTCAAAGAAAACTGGATGTCAATTCTATAATTTCTGTCCTGAAAGCATAGTTGTGTAAAAATCAAAGTTTAATACAGAGTGGGAATTATTGATTTTAAGTAGTATCATAAAGTATTTTATGGAAATTCTTGTTACAGATATTATAATACAGAAAAAAAATTTGGTTAAGACATCTAAAAGTAATTTTATGATGATTATAATAAAAATATTCTTTATTTTTTACTGATGAATACTGAAAGTTTTAGAGACATAAGATTGTCTATGCTTTATTTTAAAATAATCCAATAATAAAAAATATATGTATTTATCATTTACTTATGGATAATTGTTAAACAAATAATAATTCTAAAAATTTTAAATTATGAGGAAAAACAAACAAATTAAAAAGAAGATGAAAATGTATATATTTTAGAGATTGACTATGGGCAATTACATGAATGGAATCTATAGCAGCTGGCTACCTTCATGATCACTAACTACATTTCAAGTTTTTTATTGGAATAAATAGATTTTTTTTTCTTTTTGGGAATAGTTTTCAGACCATGTATTCACATTCATTTTCTACATGATGCTGCTTAACTTGAAATTCTATTATTCAATATGCATGAACATGAGCATTCTCTATTAAATTTTTCCATCTTCCCTGCCATTCTTCTAAGTGATTCAGGGCATGCAGGAATCTACTCTGCATACACTTCATAAACAAATAACAAATTTGGCAGAAACAATGTTGGTATTCAAACTGCAACACTGTAAATATGTGCAAATGATTTAAAAATTACATCAAAAACGTGTACAAAAAGTAATAAGCACAATAATTTATGGTTAATATAATGTTATTAGCTGTGTGAATGTGTGTCTTTATCATTCTGAACTACCTTATGATATGAGATCACAATGCACCAATGAAAGTATTTAAAATTAAAAAAATAATGTTATTAGGAAGATGAAAATCAACACTTTAATTATATATGAATCCTCTTTGCACATTAAAAGGGATTCAGGAATAAAAGACAAATAAGAAGTACATTTATGGGGACAAACTTAGACCTTATATATTGCTCATGAAAATGTAAATTAATACATTTGCTGTGGAAAACTATCTGGCTATTTTTCTTATAAATCATAAATCTAGACATATCAAAGAGAAATTAAAATATATTCACATAAAAACATGCATATAGATGTTTATAGAAGCATTATTCATAACAGTCAAAAAGTAGCTTCAATCAAAATGTTTATCAGCTGATGGATGAACTAACAATTGTGGTATATCCATACAATGGAAAAATCACTCAGCCATAAAACAAAAACTTACTGTTACGTGTTACTTGGATGAAAGTAACCCCCCCAAAAAAAAACATGTTAAGTGAAATAAGCTAGTCATAGAGTATAATACACTGTACAATTTTATTTATATAAAAATAGCCACAATATAGGTAAATCCATAGTCTCAGAAATTTGTAGTTTAGGAGCTGTGGGAGCAGGCAAGTGGGATAAAGTTGAGAATGGAAAGAAATTGCTAAATTCTTTTTGTGGTGATCAATCAGGTGTGGAAATTGATATTGTTGCTAATTATACAACTCTTTGGACATACACACACACACACACACACACACACACACACACACTGAGTTACATACTTAAATGGAGGATAATATGGCATTTGAATTATATTTTGACATAGATGTTCTAATAAAAAAAAGCAATCTCAGGGGACCAGAGTAATTCTAGGAATTGACTGAGACCAAAACAGCACATCCAAACTTAATCTGGTTCAATAATTGACTAATAATTTGTTATGTTCAGACTAGCCACCCCATCAGCCTAGTGGGAGAAAAGTGAAACTTGATGAAACATAAGATCTTATACTTCAGTCTCTGAGAATTTTCTACTTAGTATAAGTCATGCAAAGAAGCAAGAAATGTGAGTTATAATCAACAGAAGAGCAAAGAAAATAGAAATAAGTATAAACTAGATTTACCATTATACTACAGAGATAAAAGAGAAAATTAAAAACTTCCAAAAAATACTAAGAAGATAAACATGCAAAAATATTTCAAATTATTGTTCTTCAAAAAACTGTAATTTAAAAGTGTAATAAGAAACCAATGCCCTCCAAAATAAGTTATAAAAAAAAAAAACTGAGAGTATTTAGTTTTTCACAGGTGCAGAAGAATTGGAACCATCACATATTTGTGATAAAAATTACAAATTATGAAAAACTCCATGGAAAGCTACTGGGCAAAATGTACTAAGGCTAGATATTTGCTTATTCAGTGATCTGTGACAACCCTGACTACAAACAATCAAAATGAGTGTACTTCTTAAACAAGGATATATAGTATGATATTCAAGTAGATTTATTTATAAAAACTTGAATGTGGAAATAATCCAAATATTCCTCAACATTACAGTAAAATATAAAGTAAGATTATCCATGAGTTGAACATTGCTAAATCTAGATCATTTTATAAGATTTTTATGCCATTATATGTAATCAAATATATTGTAGTGATTTTTATAATAAAAACTTATAAAAAAGAAAAGTATGGATAGACTGGATAAAATACCAACTATATTTAACTTGGACAAGGCATAATTTATAAGAATAGAGAAAGTTGTAAATAAAAAGAACATAAATTTGTAACAACTGTCACTATAATAACACAATGCAAATTATAATACATTAGATATTATTTGGAAGCAAAATGAGTACTTCAAAGTGATAAAGCATTTTGCTAACCAAGAAGATGTAACAATTCTAAATATACATACACAGAATTACATAGTCTTAAATATCTGTATCAAAATTTATTGTCCAGAAAAAGTAATGGACAGACACCAAGCCCATTGTGGAATATTTTAATGTGTAGTAATAGCTGATGGAACAAGCCAACAGCATATTAGCAAGTATATAAAATAGCTGATTAAGTGTTCTGGTCAGCATTCTCACAGCCATAATCTAAAGGTCTGACCACATAATTTAGAGCAAAGAAGATGTATTTTCTTACAGTTTTGGATTCAGTCCATGTGGGACTGGGTACTGGTGGTCTCAGGCCATGATGGTAGGAGGCAGAAGAAGGGGGAAGCACATGGGCTGTGCTCACATCATGGAGGTTAGAAGGAGAGAAAGAGAGAAAGAGAGAGAGAGAGAGAGAGAGAGAGAGAGAGAGAGAGAGAGAGAGAGAACAGGGAAGGAAAGAACCACATATATAATGCCCAAAGCCGCACCCCCAGGGACCCACCTCCCACCTCCTGCCACACCCTACTGGACTGGATTACCAGTGTGAAAAATCCATTAAAATGAATTTATCCACTGCTGTGATTAAAACCCTCATGACTTAATTATATCAGCTCCAAACATTACTAATTGAGCTCTTTGGGGAACATTTTATAACTAACTATAACAATAAACAATGGATAATTTACTCTGTTATTATATGTAAAACATTGCATTTGATAGCTGCAAAACAATCATTTTCTACATAGGCATATGCCACATGTATTTTCATAGAGTATACTACTTTCCATGAAGCAAGGTTCAAAGCTATTTCATGGTAGTAGGATTACAAATACATACTAGTAGAATTAAATGTTCAGTTACTTTGAATTACTCTTCTAAAACTTCTGAGCAAATTTTTTTTTTTTTTTTTTTTTTTTGCGGTACTAGGGGTGGAACCCAGGGGCATTCTACTTCCAAGCTATACCCCCAGCCCTATTTTTTATTCTTTATTTTTGAAACCGGGTCTCACTAAGTTGCGGAGTGCCTCACTAGGAAGCTGAGGCTGGCCGCGAACCCGGATCCTCCGGTCTCAGCCTCCCGAATGCTGGGATTACAAGCGTGCGCCACCACACCCGGCTTCTTCTGAGCAAATTTTTAAGATATTTCTTTCTTTTTCAGGTCTATCCACAGGAAGATAAAGTAATTTATAAAGTTCTTATAAATTTTTTTAAAGCTAAAGTGAAACAATAAGTCTTTAGAAAATTGTATCTGCATAAAATACTTGTTTAATTGATCTCTTTAGTAATTGGTATTGATGGAAATAAAACACAGGCAATTACTAAACCTTGTAATTATTATATGGCTCTCATTCATGTAAGAGCCATTAGTTTGCTAATAAACTGCATGTCTGAAAAAAGCAATACTTTATTTTCTAATGGTCTGGAGACTGTAAGTCCAAGGTCAAAGTGCTGGCCAGGGTCAACTTCCTTGAGGCCTCTCTCCTGGGCTTTCTCATGATAGGTTGGCACCTTCTCACTGGCGTGTGGACTTTTTCTCTCCATGCATAAACTTCTGATTAGGTACCATTCTTATTTTGCCCTCATTTTACCTTGATTACTATCTTAAAGGCCCTATACCCAAGAATAGTTACATCGAGTTTAGGGCTTCAATGCAAATTTTTTTGTTTTGTTTTGGTACTGGAGATTGAACTCAGGGGCATTCTATCTACCTCCGAGCTATACCCCCAGCCCTAATTTTTATTCTTTACTTTGAAACAGGGTCTCCCTAAGTTGCGAAGGGCCTCACTAGGTAGCTGAGGCTGGCCGCGAACCCAGATCCTCTCTTCTCAGCCTGCCAAATGCTGGGATTACAAGTGTGCGCCACCACACCTGGCCAATGCAAAATTTTTAAAGGAATACTATTCAATTACAGATATTTATGTAAAAATTATTTCCTGCCTTCTGACATTATTAACTAATACATAATGCCATAATTAATATTTTTATAAAAAGTTACATTATAAATGTTAACTTTGTATATGTGGAACAGAATGTTTAATTTTTTTAAAGTAAAACAAAAGGAACAAATTTTAAAAGTACTTTATCAATATGTTAATAGAAATATTGAAACACAATTGATAAAATAATGCATGTTTTATGTGCATGATTTAATGAGTTTCAACATAAGCACAAAACATTATACCATTACCAAAATCAAGATAATAAGCTATCCATCATATACAAATTATCTCTACAAATATTTGTGCTTTTGATTTGTTTTTATTGGAAAGAACACTTAGCATGAGAATGACTCCGAAAACTTTACGTGTATAATAGCAAATTGTTAACCATAGGTACTATATTGGATGACAGATCTCTGGAATTTAGTAATCCATTAACAGACAAGTTGATAATGAAAATGTGGCATATGCATAAAATGGAATATCATTCAGAATTGACAATTTAAGATTTACTGACATTTGCCACAACATGGGTGAAGCTGGAAAAATATAAAGTGAAATGAGCCTATTATTAAAGGATAAGCATTGAGTGATTCCATTTGTATGAGGTATCTTAAAAATCAATCTCAGAGAGTTATAGTAGTGTTTACCAGGACTTGGAGAAATATGGGATTGTTGCTTACTTTGTTTTTATTTATTATGCTGATGATAGAATAGTTCCTTCAAATCTGTGATTTTGCTTTTTATGATTTCAAGTACCTATAGGAAATTAAATATGAAATTATTAAATTGAAAATTTCATAAATAAACATTTCATTAGTGTTAAATTGCATGTCATTCTAAATAGATGGATGAAATCTCACACTGGCCCACTCCTACCTTCAGGGATGTAAATCTTCTTTTTCCAATACATTAGCAGTGAATCCCCTACCTCACCATCAATAATTTACTAGACCTTTAAGCTATCATACTGACTGGATATCATGGTTCTTGTGTTCAAGTAACACTTATTTTACGTAATAATGGCAAATATGGCCACAAAATGCAAATTAATTACACTGATGATTTGAGTATGCCAAAGAGAAGTTGTAGAATGCTTTCTTAAAGTGAAAAAGTATAACTTCTTGAAGTAATAAGAAAAGTACTATATGCTGATGTTGTTAAGAATTCCCACCCCACCCCGTCTGTGAAATTGTGAAGAAGTAAAAAAGAAACTTGTTCTAGTTTTGCTGTCACACCTCAAACTGAAAAAGTTATGGCAGTGTTGGAAAAGTGCTTTGTTAAGAAGAAAAAAAAAGCATTAAATTTGTGTATATAAGTGTGTGTATAGAAAAACATAATATAAGGTGTGATAGCTGAGGTTTCAGGCATCTCTGGTCTTAGAACATATTCCTAGTGGATAAGGGGAGATACTATATCAAAGTAACAAGAGGATTTTTCCAAACTTTCCATAAAAAGATCTGTATTTCATCTGAATCTAGATTTTAATGTCACCTCTCAGAAAGTTGTTGTAGATAACCAACTGTGAAATAGTTGTTCCTAACTAGATATTTCATATAATCCTGTTTAATTTTCTGTAGCACATATTTCTGATAACTTTACTCTGTATTTGCTATCAGCTTTTCTCCATAAAACATGTTTTTTTTTAATTATAGGAAACTCATCACTCAAATTAATCACTACATTTTAGTACCTGTAACAGTAAGAACCTGATAGAGAAGGAAATTCATATATCTTTTCTTCGAGAATGGGTACTGGGAATTGAATCCAGGGATATTCTACCTTCCAGCTATATCTCGGCCCCCCTTTGGCCCTTTTTCTGATTTTTTTTTTTTGAAACAGAGTCTCATTAAGTTACTGAGGGTCTCACTGAGTTGATTAGGCTAGCCTCAAACATGTGATCCTCTTGGATTAGCCTTCCAAGCACTGAGATTATAGATTTGTACCACTGCACCCAGCCATGTATCTTTAAATTTGCTGTCAAATCATCATTTTATATTTTACAGAAAATAGTACTTAATATAAATGCATCAATATCTTAATAAACATTAAAAAGTCACCAATTCCCAAAGCCTGATATAGTCACTAGTGGTTTCTTTATGCTTCTGCTATTTTCATTTTTCTACTAATACGGATACATTTATATAAACATATTTTCTATTTTATATTAATAGAAGTTCTTTCTATTACATACATATCATATAATTCTACTTACTGCTTAGTAGTCAATCTTTTATTTATTTATTTATTTATTTATTTATTTATTTATTTATTTGTGTGTGTGTGTGTGTGTGTGTGTGTGTGTGTTTGTGTGTGGTATGGGGGATTGAACCTAGGGCCATTCTACCTCTGAGCTACATCTGAAGCCCTATTTTACTCTTTATTTTGAAACAGGGTCTCACTAAGTTGCAGAGAGCCTCACTAAATAGTTGAGGCTAGCTGGGAACCTGGATCCTCAGGTGTCCGCCTCCCAAGTACTGGGATTACAAGCATGAGCCCCCACACCCGGCTAGTAGTCAATCTTTTCATCATAGAAATATATTTTATTATATTGTTACATATTACTCTGTATTATAAAAGTTATTTATAGATTTTTAGAAATAATAAACCTTTCTAGAAGTGAACTTAAATTGCATATCTTTAAATAATATATTAAGTTTTACTACTTAGAGACAAACTTTTGCATCCGGAAACAACCAATGAAAAATGATTACTTATCATACACAAACAGAAATTCTAATTGGAGACATACAGAAAATTATTTCTGAAAACATTAGCATTATTAACATGAACATTGTAAGAGTTTAAAAATAAAGAAAATACTATAATTCTCATACTAAAAAGAGAAACCAATTTATAAAATTCTATATATTGCTGGTATAAATTTATATTAAAAAACTACTTTAACACTCACAAAAATTAACTATAATGAAAATAAAGAAAAACTAGAAAGAGCTTCACCTAACTTATTGATTAAAATTAGTTAACAATGCTTAAAGATTATGGAAACATTGATGGTGGGAGTGTGAATAAAAATAGCCCTTCTAGATATCACTTTTGCTATGATTTATTAAAATCCTTAAAATGTGTTATTTGATCCTGAAAATTTCTACTTTTGGGATTTATATAAAAAAATCAAAGGTAAATGTGAAAAGTTTTCATATGTGAGGTACTAGGAGTGCCTTACTTGTAATTGTGAAAACATGACTGAAATAATATTTACTTGGATTATAGAAAAATGTGATCAGATGTTATTAATGTTGAGGAATACGCAAGCTTGATAGTTTGAAAACTATGCAATAGATTTTCAGTAAAAGTGTAAGTATATGTAGCATGTTATACAGAAATATGACTTTTTCTACCTAGAATGTAGGACAGTATGGATCAGAGGACTAGATACTGGATTCTATTGGATATTATGCTCTTTTTTACAGTTTATGTATTTATTTATTTATTTATTTATTTATTTATTTATTTATTTATTTATTTATTTTTGTGGTACTGGGATTGAACTCAGGTGCATTTTACCTCTCAGCTATACCCCCAGCCCTATTTTTTATTCTTTATTTTGAAACAGGGTCTCACTACGTTGTGGAGTGCCTCACTAGGTAGCTGAGGCTGGCCATGAACCCAGATCCTCCGATCTCAGCTTCCCAAATGCTGGGATTACAAGCGTGCACCACCACGCCTGGCTTACAGTTTTTTTTTCTTTAATATACTTTTATTGGTGCATTATAGTCTCACCTCATAATATGGTTTATAATGATAGGGACATACCTGCATTTCATGCTCTTGTATGTCATTTTCTTCCTTATCTTCACTTCCTCATTGCTGGTGTAAGTTCTGCATGGGTAGCAGTTTTGCTTGTCCTTTAACAAGATATACTTCAACATTTTGTTATTTTTGATAATCACCAAAGATCACTAAATATTTGGATATCAGATCTGCAAATATTAATGAAGTTGAATCTTTCATATTCCAATTAGAGGATGGGTCACTTGATGATATATCCAAACAGATTTCATAACATATGAAACATATTTTAAATTTCAACAAAATAATAGTAAAGTTGTCTTTTTTCTTTTCTTCTAAGAAGTTTTATTTTACTTTCAGATGTGGCAATGGCTGCTCAAATTATCCATAATTTTCACTATCAACTCAATAACACATACACCATAGAAAATGTAACAATTCTAAAAGCATATTGCAAAATTAGCCTCTTTTACTGAGATAGTTTTATAACTTTTTTTTCATTTTTTTATTGGGCATTGCAATCATACATCTTTGTTGGTACAAGCTGGTAAAGGCATACATGCACACAGTTCTCATTTAACTCTTCCCCAATTCTCAATTCCAGCCCCACTCCCTCACCCTCCCTCCTTCTCACGTTGAGTTTAGTGATTGACTTTGATATGTTTGTGAAAGTACATCACGTGCATTACAGTGTTTTCCCACCCCCATTACCTTTAGTTAAGTCACTTTCTTTGCTCATCTAAGGTTTCTCCTTCTTCATCTAGAGTCCCTCTTATGTCCCACTGTCTCCCTAGCTTTTCTTCATTTTTAATTCCTTTCTGGGTACCAGTTCCGAATCTGGAGCTTCATCAATGCTAAGCAAGTGCTCACCCACTGAGCTACATCCCTACTCTAAAGTTTTCCTTTTTGTTGAATTTGCATAGTACATAATTATCAAAGTTTTAAAATGCTGCTGCTCAGCTATTTTTTATATCAACCTACAATGACAATAATTTCAACACCTATTTTTCAACTGCACACAAGATTCTCTGAACAAGACTTATTTTTAAGGCAGTAGTGGAGTCTAAACCAGGACCTTCTCACACCTGCTAGCAAGCACACTACCAGTGAGCTACACCTCCAGCCCTTGAATAACATCCTAATAGTGAGATGGCACAGCTCTAGATTATTCATGTCCATTAAAGAAAATTGTATAATTCTTCCTTTTAGGAAGGAATCCCCAAGGAGAGAGGTGCTTATATATTGAAAAATGGACATACAGAAGTTTGGTCTATGAGAAAGTACTAAGTTTTGAAGCCAGACCTTTCCAAACAGATTGCTCAATTAGACATAAAATGATCAGCTGTGCCCAATTAAGCCATGATGTGCTCCAAGTCTCAACACTCATCCATTCCTATGCATATATTCCAGGATAATACCCAAACAAACTAATTCCACATGAACCTTTGTGTTCTAAGGAGAAGACTGTTCAGCTCTCCAATGACTCCTAAGGTTACAGATTTTCACCTCTCCCTGCTAACACAATCATAGAATTAAACTCAATTTTCTCAATTTCTAATAAACTACTAACTCATACTTTGAGATAATGAAAAATGTATTAGCACTTTCTTACTGAAGCAAGTCAAAAACCTTGTTTTGTTAGAATGGGTTTTGGGTGGTCTTTTTTGCACTAGAATTTAAGTAAATCAATGGAATTAACACGTCTTTTAAAATTATGCAATGAAATTTGATTACTTGAAAATTTACCAGTTATATGCTAGAAATCAGTGAATTATCAAAATTATACTTAGTATTTAATTAATTGAACCCAACCAAGAGCTTTTTATTTTTATGTTTATGACAGAAAATAATTAGAAATCAATAGTAATGAAATGAATACTTTTGCACATCCATTTGTTTTTTTTTTTCAATTTAGGTGCCAAAAGTTTCTATCTGAGGATAGGAGTATGAATAGCATGACTATTTTGGGGGATAATATTTTTGTATAAAAAGTAACAAAAGTTTGCATACTGTAAATTGAGGATCCCAAGACCTAGAGGGGAAGAGTTTATGTCTCAATGAAAAGGCTAAAACTTTTGGAATGAATTCAGCAGCAAACTATACTTGGAGTTTATGACAAATTTCCATTTCAAGAGCTAATATTGTAAGCACATAATTTTCTTTGTCCTAGTATTTATTAATATTTTTATAAAATGTATTTTTTATAGTTTGTATGAATGTGCACATTAGAATCTTTGAAAGCCAGAATTCAAATAGCCCTTGGATGCCTTAATAAATATAGATTAAAAAATTAGAGTCATGAAAAATACTAGAAAGAGAGTAATTTGGAAAAATTAGGAAACAAAATTAAGAACATCTACAAAAACATTCTACAGAGATAAAGATTTCCAATAAAATAACTAAGAGAGCAACAAATTAAAGTTATGGTTTAAGGATAAGTAACTAACACCTTATTTCATTTCTCCAGGGCTAGAGACAAGGAGAAAAAGATATTGGTAGAAAATAAAACTACCAGTGATAATGAGAACAAAGTAACTCAAGATGGAAAGAACATAAAAGGAATGGAGCAATGATGGCATAATTAAGCCTCCTAGCTAAGCTCAATGAAACAGGCATGACAAGATCTGGGGCTAGCTGTGATAATTATTTTATATGTGTCTGAGAAGCATATGGCGCCCTGAAATGATGTGTCCACATATGTTGTTGCGTAATGAGTTTTCTTACTGTGCTTATGTAGATTAGTTATTCAAGTGCAGCACAGAGCACGATACCACCTGTCATTTTTCTGTGACACAGACTGTAAAATTGGTGAACTGCATATTTATATAGAAAAGGTAGTTATTACTAACATTGAACATTTTACATTTCAAATGGCACCACATTAGCATATGCATAATCAACACTCACTTATTGGTAGTTCTGTAAGATTATGTAAAATCCAAAATTAGTAAATACAGATGTGTGTGTGTGTGTGTGTGTGTGTGTGTGTGTGTGTGTGTGTGTGTTTGAGTTTAGCTTCTGAATTGTAGGGCAGTAGTACAAAAATGTTTGGGGTAAAAGGATTCGGAGTTTCTATTTTCAGGTTTTTAATAACATGGTGGAGTGGCTCTCATTTGAAAGTGCCATTTTTCTAATGACAGTGACAGTGTCAATTTCTATCCATCACATTCTTGAGAACAGAAGTAGGGAAGCTTGGTGTAGTTTATGTGATTAATATAAATATCTGAAGGCTTATGGAGAATAATCATTTTTGTAATAATATTCTCTTTTATTTGAATCACTACTTTTATATATTAGTACTTTTAAATGACATTCTAGAAAGGATTTAATTGACTGTTCTAAGTGAAGAAAAACATAATTCTATATTCTACTTAGTAGTCTCAGTAGATCTTACTTAGGACAATTGAGTATTTCTTATTCAAATGAAAGCATCTTATTGACAGTTTACCTTTTAAAAAAGCATAAACTAAGCCGGGCTGGTGGCGTACGCTTGTAATCCCAGCATTCGGGAGACTGAGACCAGAGGATCCAGGTTCATGGCCATCCTCAGTTACCTAGTGAGGCACTCCACAACTTAGTGAGACTTGGTTTTAAAATAAAGAATAAAAAAATAGGGCTGGGGGTGTAGCTCGGAGGTAGAATGCCCCTGAGTTCAATCCCCAGTACTGCAAAAAAAAAAAAAAAAAAGCATAAACTATTTTTTCTAATTTTAAAAATTAAAAATACATTTTAATATTTTTCCAAAACATCAAACAAATCATAAAGACTGAATACTTGTAATATTTGGAAGTCCTTTTTAAAAAAATAATCAACTAGGTTTACTATCTTCTCAGATAATTAATATTCAGTATGTCATGAATTTAGTATGTATTCTGCTATAATTTTCCATGAGTTTACATCCCACAGACATACCACCAAACTTCTTCATATTATATTTTACTAGGATCATATTGTTTATTTAATTTTGAGAGTCTTTTTTCTTAACCCTTATTATGTTAGCACTATTTTTATGGGACTATCTTCTCCAGTTTTATCCAATGTCATTACTTAAATTGGTGGTTCATATCAAATAGCTTTCATAGGAAGCAGGCTATGTGTTTTGAGGGCAGGAGTTGTATTGCAATCCTGTGACAAACCTTGGAAATGTCATGGAATCAGTGATGAGGATGGAGAGAAGTTGAATGCCCATGCAAGCAGTCTTCCCCTCTGTCTTCGGGACTGATTCAAAAGAGAAGATTATACAGTTATTGTCCCTGGGAAGCACTCCAGGGTGAGCTGTCCTCTTATGTAAAAAGGTTCTCTTCATTTGAAAGTAATTGCTAGAGAGTCTCAGCTATGAGTATTGCTAAATGCTGGAGGAAGTGTCTCAGTCTTTTAGGACATCTAAACAATTGCATACTGAATCCACTGAAATCCACGAGATTCTATCCCTTTACTCTGCTTAGAATCACCTATTTTATACAATATGGAGAACTAAGATGGATAAGTCCCTAATGTTTTTCTTTCTTTTTCATGGAAAATTAATATGACTAAGGGTCAAGGAAAAATATGTCAAGTCTGCAGTTGATACTCATTATATATATTTTTTGTAACAACTATTTAGGATTCCCCCTGATTTAGGATTGCCTCTGGTGATTCCTTGGCCTCACCTGCTAAGGCTAACTCCACCCTGATATAATGTAACTTCCCTGTTCTTGCCTCTACATTTGTCCATATACTATCAGGAACATGTAGGGAATTTTTATGGGTCAACAGATACAAGAAATTATTAGTCTCTGCTCACATTGTATAATATTGTCTCTCCCTGTTTCTATGCCCAAAAGCCCTAGAATATTGTTAATTTTTTAATTTTATAATCGATTATCCATTTTCCCTTTTTGTGATATATTCCAGTCTCCCATAAAAAACTCGAGTCTACTTTTCCTCCCCTTCAATCTGGCAGGCTTATGATAGTTGCACCAAAGGAACCATAGTGGAAATGATAAGCTCCAATGTTAGGTTTTTCTTCTTGGGGAATACTTTCAGCTCTTTTGAAACCAGTCACTGTGCAGTAAGTATTTGAATGCAGTGAGAGAGTGCCAACTAGGTCACATGAAGACACAACATGGACTGGTTCACATGACGAAGATGGAGTCTACAGACCATCAAACACCAGGTATGAAAGTGAGCAATACTTCAAATGATTCTACTCTGAGAATGGGGCTATTCTTTCTGATAATCCTAGTCCAATGGAGGTAAGGTAAGCTACCCCTAAAATGATCAAACCACATTTCCGATCTGCAGAGAGGATTACCATAGATGGTGTTTGCTTTATGTTGTGAAATAGATCAAAAGAACAGATTACTTTTTTTCACCGGGTCTCTTAGCTTAGGAAAAGAGAATTTTAGTAATATAACAACTCAGAAGTTCAATGAAACCTCTTGTAACCCTTGATTTAAGGATTTATATTCCAGAAACCAGAACCAAAGTCTTGACTTGTAAAGGGTGGTGGTATTCCTAAATGGGTTATTTAGAATTATAGTTAAATGTGGTCATCCCTATTTCTACCTTTTCTTTCCCAGCCTTACATATCTTACCTGTTCAGGCAGTCTTATAAAGTAATTTATATTGTATCCTAGAAGATGGAGCCCTATGCTCTATTGGCATAATATCCAATCTGTTGCCACAACTCTGCCTTCAAAAGTGTTATTCTGTAACTGGCAGCTGCAAAATATTGTGGTATATGATGTAAAATGGGTATCACATTTATATCCAGACTACTCAAACTGTTTTTATCTAAGGGAAGTTCTTTAATCTGATATGATCTTACGTGAAATTCCACATCACTGTATCAAACTCTATGAAAGTTTTTAGTTAATACAGCTGTCTATGTTCTTTGGTCAGAAATTCAAACTCATATACAGTATCTATATCAATCATCATAAAAGAAAGTTATGTCTTTTCTTTAGTGGAAGAAATTTAATGTAATGAACTTTTTGACAAGTAACAAGTTAATTTCTTTAAGTGATGTTGATCTTTTCTTAGTTTTTTCTCTCTGGAAGATTGGATATTTGAATTCTCAGCATCTAATGTTGTCTTTTTCTTTATTTTTTATTGGTGCATGTCAATTATAAAGATTTATGGGTTGCATTGTATCCTATTTATGCATATGTAAAAACATCATTTTCACTTTCCAGTACCTCTCTTTCTCCCTCTTCGGCTTCCCTTCTTTTATACTACTGACATCCCTTCCAATTTCCTATTTTTTTTTCTTTTTCCTTCTTTGTGAGCCAATCAATTAGCTATTTTTTACATCATGTGTATCAACCTGTTGTGTAAAGATTTGCATAGTTAGTAGCAGAGAGTAACAGACATTGACTTGCCTGGTCAATGTTCAATTTTTTTATTTGGTGATTTTTCTATAATAGAAATCTAGAGCATGTGAAAATGTAATGCAAATAAGTTAACAATTCATGTTCACTTTCAGAATTCCCTCCAGATCATTCTCTTTCCAAAGCCCTTTCCAATAACTGTTTATTCTTTATTTTTTAAACAGGCCCAACCAGACAGCCAAGGCATCTGACATTCTTCTCTAAACAAAGTCACTTCTTTTTCACCAGAGTGTAGCAGCAGAGATTACTTGGAACTACTCATTGGTAGAAATTTTCAGTGGCCTTTATTTCAGGGCTATCCCTATGTTGAGCTATAGTAAAATCACATACCATTTTAATCCTGTGCTTTTATTCTAAATTGACCCATTCATGAGCATGAGCCAAGTGAGGTCTTTTTTTTTTAAGCTGTACCAGCTTGTTATAAGGATGTTGCCTTGAAATCATACATATGAGCTAAAGAAGAGGCCATGGTAGGCTTTATCTAGTGGTAGGCTTTATACCCTGGGGCACTTGCTTGTATAATCTCCTCATATCCTCTGACTACTTTATGGATATAGTTTATGAATATATCCTGTATTTCAATTGATTTCTACTGGTTCTTCTTTATTGTTTGATGCTGCAAATCCAAGAGAAGCCATATCTGAGCACGTGGAGATTTTATCACCAAATTGTCCTTTATAATTAAGTGCAGGGACATACCAGAAGGTATTTTTCAAAAACTTTTTAATTACCTTTGGCAGAAATATCATTTTTTCATAGAACTTTCTTAAGGTATTTTTTTCTTTTTTAATTAGGCTTAAGAGACATTCACATAGACTCAAGGAATTATTCTTTACCAGAGATATTTTAAAACCATTAGAGTTGGCTGACTTAACATCATTCAAGGAATAGAATTGTTTACACTCCAGTCTGTACTTGCTATAAAATCCATTTTTACAATGGGCCCCACACGAACCCAGCAGTCCTACATCTCATTGAGTACATGTGTTGGGGCTCTGTTTCAATATGTGAAATATGATGCCTCTGAAATCTCAAGAGTTTAAAAATGTGTGTACTTCTTAGTAGTTGTAGGTTCAAAGTGTAATCATAATGTTTATTCTTTGAGAAGCTATTATTTCTTGACTAAAAATGGCAGTGAGGTTTTGGGCCTTGAGTCATTGTTGTGTTTGTCTGCAACAATGAATAGTCTCTACTTTTTAAAATAACATCTCCAACATAATAGTCCTCTGGGTTCACTTTTTTATTCCTGCCGATAGTGTTGGGAGGGTCGGTTGAAGAAGGGCCGCAGCAGGCTCTTAGATTTTGCATATTGGATCATGGATGTATCATTTTATCTGGAGAGAAATAAAACAAAAATTTAACAGAATTGTTACTAAGAGGTAATACTACAGGTAAATTTTATCCTTTCCTTTTCTGTGTTTTTCAAGTTACATACTTTAAAGTATATATTTGCTATAAGGAACACAATAAAGTAAGACATGCAAAATTAAATGCATGTTTATGAGTTCTAGTTATACAAAGAAATCCTTTGGGAATCCTTTCCTTGGAGTTGACATAGAGGTAATATAATTGCTGTCAGAATATTTTTACAATATGGTGCTCTACATTTAAATGAATATAAAGTCATAAAACTCATTGGGTATTACAAATAGAGTGGAAACTCTATTTGCTTTAAAAGTAGTATAATGTTATTTTTCTCATTAAATAGGGTGAAAATGTTTGTCAATGAGATGATACTGTCTTACAGTCTTTTTGTTGTTCCAGTTTAGTGAGAAAAAAAATTTAAGTGGAATTCACTCCACCTGAGTAAATAAAGTTTTTAGAGAATCGTTCAATTTACGTGTTCTCTGAGGTCCATAATCATAATACGGAGTAGGACAGTAGGGGGTGCTGACCATGAAATAAAGGATGAAGGGGACTATTATCAATTAAAAAGCAGTTTTCAATTATTTTAAAACATTAATGAAATATTCCCCAAGAAATATGGTAATCAGAAAAATGCAAACTACTGATTACACTTCAGTTAGCAGTGAATTTGCAACATATGGAGCAATTAAATCTTTATGGATCAATGAAAACTTAACGAAGGTGATTTCCAAAGTCAGTGTTGAGATCACTCATGAAGTTAAAGAAATATGAAGGTCCTTTAAGTGAGAGAGACATAAAGGTCTTTTAAGTTACAGGAACTTTATATATCCACTGAAAGGTACTTCTTTCTTAAAGTATGCTTTTGATTATTTTACAAGTCAAAAATTTTAATTATAAAAACTACAAAAAATTCAGGGAATTCACAACTTGAATAAGTGAAAATTTTAATTTATTTTAAAACTTCCTAAACTGCAATATTTTCTTCTATATATCAGTTTATTCAGTTTTATGTAATTTCCCAGAAAAAATAATTTGCATGCAAATTCAAAAAGAAGGAATCTGGTACACGAAATATGAACTGCTTAATGTTATTTAGCACCCAATTGAAGCATTTGATCATTCTCTAAAAATTGCCAGCCTTGAAATAAACATGCTTTTATTATGTTTTGTTTTATAGGTTTGTTTTTCAGTTTCCTAAGAATTCAGACATAAAAAAAATTGAAACTAAACAATACAGCTCATGGCATTATAAATATGACCAATTCTATTGAATGATTTTCTCAAATAAATGTTCCTATTAACTGAATTTTAGAAGCTTCATAAACTGAAAATATTATATTGAATTTTTAATATCACTGTTATATACATGAGAAAAGAAAATGAATATCATTTTCACTTAAATTTAATGGCATCGCAATATAAGGATACTTGATCAATAATTTTAATTAAAATAGAGAATAACTAACATCATTTTTAAGACTAATTTAAGTTATATAGAGATGATCTTTTCAAGGAAGAAATAAATTTCTAACCAAAGGAAGTTTCATTAAGTTCTTAGACAACTAGGTAAAATTAGATAATTTATTAATGCCCTTTAGAGTCTCATACATAAAGTTTCAATTATGAATTTATTCATGAAACTAAAATTTTATAACACACTGGCCTACACACACATAATACCCTTTTATATCACCATACTACCTATAATTTTGAATACTCATATTTTTAAAGACCCAAAACATTTGAATAAAATTAAATAATATAAATATTTTTAAAGCATCATTTGCATGAGGAAAATAATTAATAAGAATATCTCTACATAAATTTACATAGGTTCAATGTTCTGTGGTAACTAAATGACATTTTCATCAATATTTTCATAACATTAGAAAGATTTGGTAAGTGATTACTGGTTCTTAAATTTTCTGAGTTTTTTTTTTTTTTTTTTTCCAAATTGATAGAATCCAAGGAGACATGTACAGAAACATTATTTTTAAATTAGCCAATTTTATTTGAGGTAATGCATACCTCAAATCTAACATTAAAAGTGATAAGTATGGTGACTCATGCCTGTAATCCTAGGACTTGGAAGGCTGAGAAAGAAGAATTGCAGGTTCAAGGTCTGCCTCTGCAACTTAGTGAGGCCCTTAAACTTAGTGAGACCCTGTTTCAATATAAAAATAAAAAGGTTAGTAGTATAACTCAGAGGTATAACATCCCTGGCTTTAATCACCAGTAGACACACACACACACACACACACACACACACACACACACACACACAGGATCCATTACAAACTTTCAAGAATTCCTGTTATCAGTACACGTACAATATTATATGTCAATACAACATTTCAGAAAACAATAAATACATGGTCATATTTTTTACCATATTTCTTACTCGAAAGAATGCTTTCATGTATTCCACAGGTTCATCTTCCTAAGCCGAATTTTACAAAGTATTCCTTCTCCTGCTTTCTATATTGATCAATCTGTTCAATATCTACAATGATTTATACACTGAGAAAACCTAGCTTAAGTTTCCCTTAGTAACCTTATTTTTTGTTTCTTGTCAGGATCCTCATAATCAAATCCCTCAGATTTAAGTCCCCAGATCCCAGATGCATCTTTACAGGATAATACCAACAGAGTAATTTGAATTTTCTTCTTTTAGGCTTCCATCACTCTACTGGTATGGAGCAGATGCTTTTAAGACATTATCTGCTGTGAGAGAACGTAAGAGAAATTGTCCTCTCTTTGGATCACTTCCACTATGTTTCTTTAATTTTTCTATTTTCTTCAGTGAACCTGGCTATTTTCTTATATGATCAATTTTAAATTCATAAAGATAAGCAGTGTAAGCATACTCTTAGGAAGATTATATAAACCTTTTTGTAATAGTAACCTTAGCCTATATTTTATTCCATTTAAAATCTGCCTTTCAAAGCAAAAACCATGTATCGTTAGCTTATACTTGCTTATATGAGGAAGAAAAATATTATAGGAAGAATAATACATTTATATATGAGATTATCAATATCTTTTCTTCATATCTATTTGCCTTTCTCTAATCATCCAATTTATCTGTAGAAAAAATTTTTCTCAGCATCAATTCTTCACACCTTTTTAAACATTATGTTAGTTGTTCAATTCTTTAATATTTATAGAGTTTATATACTATTGCACTTATTATTTGTGTTGTATATGAACACTATTATAGTCAAGTATTCATTTAGATCAGTGTGTATAAATTTTCTTAATTTCTTTGTAATTTACTTATTAACTTGTGTCTCCTTCCTCAATACTTGGAACTTAAACTCTAGTGATAGAAGTGTGAGATTTTGCTGGAAAAAAGTTTGCATAATGGAATGTCGTGAGCATTTGTAAATGATAAATTTGCACTATATCCTTTCTATAGTATATTAATAAATGTTCCTATTTAGGTGTCAATCTCCTTAGTTCAGGATATATGCAACTTTTGTAGATTTACTCTCATTTCAAAATTATTTTGGTAGAATGTTTCAGAAATTTATATGCATCAATTTTTTCTCTATTTTCTGGGAAAACCAAAAAATATCAATCAAAGCAATAATCCAGAGAATTTCTGGCTCTCGTTTAGTTGTCATTGTTTTCATACATATAATATGATTTTCTTAAGTATACAAATTTACAATCATAACTAATTTAAATTATTGATACAAGTGTTTTCTCAGTTTTAAAATTTATACCCAATGCATATTACTCATATTAATGAAATCCTCTGAAATCTCAAATTCATTTTCAATCCTTTTCTCTCAGTTGCTTGGGGCAATTTTAGTCTCATTTCTTCTGCCTTCCTTGGTTATGTTAGTTGTCTTCTGATTGTTTGAAGGGCAACTGAACCCAAAGTAAAGTGTTAATGAGTTATTTTTATATTTGTGTTCTCCTGTTAATTTAATCAATCAATTCATTATTTTTACCAATTTTAAATTTTCCTTTTTCCTTCCTTTCTTTTTATATTCCTTTGTCTTCCTCTTTCTTTTGAAATCCAATATTCTAATTTTATCATAATGAAAATTCATTTTTCTTGTTTCTGCCCTACATATCACAAAATTGTCACCTTTTTTAGACTTGTTTCCTTAAGATACTTCTCCTGAAGTGCATAATAATATCTTTCAAGGAGTGCTGTCCATTAACTTCTTGTTCTAAAGTCCCAATTTTGAAATATTATTTGAAAACAATTATCCACATTAATGTCTGTTATCTAAGTATATTTTTCTTCCTTGTAGGTATGCTATATTGTTTTACCCACATAGTAACTAATACTATAATTTAATTTTTATTTTTTCTTTTATAACCAACAACTTTGATGGTTACTTTATTCTCTTCCACTGGTTGTGTTAGGATATCTCAGGTCTTCTGCTCATCTGAGGAATTTCAATATAATATCCCTTGATTTTCTGGCTTTCTCATTAGGACTGGGATTATATCACTGGTTTTCTGGGGTCTTTAGTCTACAGAGGGCAAATCTTGGGACATCTCAGTCTCCATTACTTTGTGAGCAATCTCTTATAATAAATCTCCTATTATATGGGGGCTGTATTATGTTCTGTATAATTCTAATACAATTATTTATTTAGCACATTCTATTGTAATTTTTCACATATTAGAAATGAAATATGAATAAGATGAAAGTATTGTATCTGCCATTAAAATTAGGATAGTTAACCAAATCAATAGATACTAAATTCACATTTTTTATTTTTATGTCTTTCTTTAAAGAATTTTATTGGTGCAATGTAATTATACATCATACTAATATTCAAAGTGATATACTATTGTATGTACACAGCATATCTTGGTGTGGTTCCTTCCTAACCACATCTGTTTACCTTCTCCCTCCCTGTACCTGCTAATAAGATTTTTAGTGATACTTCCATATATGGGCATGATATTATTTGGTCTGTTTCTTTCCTCAAGCCTCATTTCTGTCCTCTTCTCCTATCTCCTCGCCTCCCCTCCCCTAAAGCAATTTTGATCAATAATAACCACATAGGAGTAATCATAATATATAATTTAAAATTATACTAAGAGGTATAGTAACAAAAACAGCATGGTCTTGGCATAAAAAGACTCATAGACCAGTGGAATAGAATAGAAGATACAATGACAAATTGATATGCTTGTAGCCAACTAAATTTTGACAGAGGTGCCTAAAATAAACATTAGAGAGAGAAAATAGAACCTATTTTTATTTATTTATTTATTTATTTATTTGTTTGTTTGTTTTTTTGTTTGTTGTTTTTGCGGTACTGAGGATGGAACTCGGGCATTTTACCTCTGAGCTATACCCCCAGTCCTATTTTTTATTCTTTATTTTGAAACAGGGTCTCACTAAGTTGTGGAGAGCTTCACTAAGTAGCTGAGTCTGGCCGCTATCCTGGATCCTCAAGTCTCACCCTCCCAAGTACTGGTATTACAAGTGTGCACCACCACACCCGGCAAATATAGCCTTTTCAACAAATGATATTTGAAAAAGTTTCTATCCATATGAAGAAAAATGAAGGCAGACCTCTGTCTCTCACTCTCCACAAAGGTCAACTTAAAAGAGATTGAAAACCTAGAAATTAGAGCAGACACTGCAAATATTGACAGAAAGTATAGGACCAACTCTCCAACATAAAGTCATGGGCAAAGACTTCCTTATTCTAACTTTTAAATAATGACAGATTTGTAAGAGGTTATATAATTAAGATTAAGAGAAGAATTTTATGCAATTCAGTGAGTTTTCACCAATGGTTACATTTTATATAAATATATTGATAGAATTATGCATAATATATAATATAAAAATAATTTAATGATGTGTACATTACTGTATAGGTATGCAGATATCTTTTATAACAGATTTTAATTATAAATTTTATTCCCCAAATAACTTTAGTGTATTTATATTATTTATTTTTATAAGGGTGAGATGTATTTGTATTACCTGAGAAATTGACCTAGATTATCAAAAATGTCAGATTTATTTGTGTGGCTTTATTTCTTTTATTTTATTATTATTCTAGCAATATCTCTAAGTATTATGGTTTACAAGTATTACCTCATTCCTGATATTAATAATGAGTATGTTTTTTTTTTTTGGTTTTGTTTTTTTTTGAGGTACTGGGAATTGAACTCAGGGGCATTCTTCCTTCCAGCTACACTCCCAGCCCTATTTTTTATTCTTTATTTTGAAACCAGGTCTCACTAAGTTGCGGAGTGCCTCACTAAGCAGCTGAGGCTGGCCGCGAACCCGGATCCTCTGATCTCAACATCCCAAATGCTGGGATTACAAGCATGCGCCACCACACCTGGCTCATGAGTATGTTTTTGCTTTTCTTTTTTTGTCAGTTTTACTAAAACTTGTCAAAGTTAATGACATTTGTGAAAAATCAACTCTTTGTTTAATTTATTTTCTTTATTCTCAAATTTTATCTTACTGATTTAACATTAATTATTATTTATTATTAATGCTTGTCATTAAAGTTTTCTTATTTCTGTATGTTTTGGATATTTTTCTCTACTTTTTCTAGTTTCTTGAGTGGAAATTTAAATTATTCATACGAAACTATTTCTCTTTTGTAAACATTAGTCATATAAATATCATTCTAAATATTGCTTAGCTTCATTTAGAAGTTTTTATATATTTATACACTTTTTCATTTTCGTTCAATTAAATATATTATTTTATTTCCCTTGAGAATTGCTCTTTGATGAGTTATTAAAAGTGTGTGCTTAGAGTTATTGTTCATTTGTTTCAGTTTTTCCAGTTAAATTTCAATTGCCACTTTCTAGTTACGTTTCATTTTGGTGAAAGCTTAAGTACTTTCATAATTGTTCCCTTAGACTAATTTAAAAATTTGTGTGTGAGCCAGGCGTGGTGGCACATGCTTGTAATCTCAGTACTTGGGAGAGGAGGATTATAAGTTTGAAGCTAGCCTCAGCAACTTAGTGAGGTTCTCAGCAATTTAATGAGACCCTGTTTTCAAATAAGAAATAAACTATATCTAGGAGTGTATCCCAGTGGTAGAAGAGTAGAAGGCCCCTGGATTCCATCCCTAGCACCACAAAAAATAAAAAATAACAATTTTTGTGTGTCTGTGTATTACTGGAAATTGAACCTGGGGATTTTCTACTTCTGAGCCACACCCCCATCTTGGAATGGAACCCAGGAGCCTTCTACCTCCAGACTATGCTCCTCGCTCCATTTTATTTTATTTTATTTATTATTTTTTGAAATGAAGCAGAGTCTCATTAAGTTGCTGCTAGGCTCACTAATTTGCTGAGACTGGCTTTGAACCTGTGATCCTCTTGACTCAGTCTCCCAAGTATTAGGAGTACAGGTATATTCCACCCATGTCTGGCCCTATTTTATTCTTACTTTGCAACAGGATCTTTCTAATGTATAGTGCACTGGCCTTGAACCTGTGAACCTCCTACTGGGATTACAGGCATGCACCACTGTGCCTTCCTAAAATTCTTACCAAATTGTTCTAGCATGTGTCATCTCAGTGTTGTCATATGTTGTCCATCTTTCTATTCAATATTAGAGTTTCTGGGTTACAGTTATAATGAATAATTTTGATTGAAATCTGGGCTTTTTTTATATCACGTCATAAGAAACTGAACTTTATTTGGTCAAGGGGAAGGTTGCCTCTTTATTCACTTGTTAAAGTCAAAGTTCTGCCCTCATCTTCCACTGGCATGTTGGGGAGAAGGGCTCTTTCTTACTCATTCATTGCTGATGAGAGACTGGCTGGGAAAGGGAAAGACACTTGTTTACTGCTACTGCTGAGAAATTATGAGTGCATACACTCTACATTTAATGTCCTTAGGTACCACCCAAAAAGAGAGGAGAAGAACGCTTCATTGGTACCAGGTGGGGCATAATTCTAGTTTCCTATGTTGTCTCCCTTGACCTATGGAGAAAAGTTCAATACCATTTGATACAGATGACCAAGATCCAAATACAGCAGTCTTATATTATGTTGCACAGTAAAAAATAAATGATGGGCATATCTCTCTGTCACAAAGCCTAAGGACGGTGAGAGAAATTATTAAATAATTTATTTTATAAGATGTTTTGTGTGGTGAATATGCTACATTTGATTTATTTATTATTTATTTATTAATTTATTTATTTGCTGTACTAGGGATAGAACCTAGGGGCATTCTACCTCGAAGCTACACCCCTAGTCCTATTTTTTCTTCTTTATTTTGAAACAGGGTCTCATTAAATTGCGGAATGCCGCACTAGGTAGCTGAGGCTGGCTGCAAACCCGGATCCTCTGGTCTCAGCCTCTCAAATGCTGGGATTATAAGCGTGCGCCACCATGCCTGGCGCTACATTTTATTTTAACAAATCTTTAAATAGTATTGTAAGCTAGAAGCTTATAGTTTCAAGTATTTTATTTAAATAAGTTATTTTTTTCTGTAATTTTCTTATTGACAATGTAGTAACATTTATATTTAATGATATAAGAATTATTAGAAAAAATAAATAATTCCTAGCGTTACACAGTTGAGAACAATTAAACTCTTAGCAGTTATTAGACAAAGGTAATGCAGATAATAATTGCACTTTTGTAGGATAATTAATATATCCAGAGTGAAATTTTATTTCTTTCATAAGGATTTTTTTTTATGGAAATCCATGCTTGTAGTCAATACACAAATCTAATTCTTCTCCTTATTAGTTTTTTGTGTAATTATATAACAACTGCTTCCTTTTCTTTGATTTTTTTCATTACATGATTTGTGGGCGTGTGTGATTATAAGAATGAATGATGATGCAGGTGCAGTGATGTGTGCCTGTGGTCCCAGCTACTCCAAGGCTGAGACAAGAAGATTACATGAGCCCAGGAATTCAGCCTGAGCAACATATCAAGACCTTGTCTACTCCTCCCCCCAAAAAGAGTGAAAACAAAATGGGTTTTGATCTAAGTTAAGAGTTCTAAAAATTATTGTTCTTAGAAGCACTTCAGATGATATGAGATGATGGTACAAAATGAAATTTATTGTATTAATGAGCATGCCAGTGGTATTTGATAGAATAGAAGTGTTAATCTCTGGAGAACTGGTACTGTAAATGGTAAAAAGCAATCTCATTTTATCATGGAAGCATATAACACAACAACACCTATTCAAATGAGAAACATTATATAACACAAGGTGATATAATACAATCTACATTTTTCCTAATTGCAAGTAATTTTTAAAGATACTTATAATTTCTAATTTTATGTTAGATTCTTCTTCTTTTATTCTTTTGCACTTATTCTTCAGGAACCTTTCTTAAATATTTCTTATCTTGCTTTTTCAAATGCTAATTAAAAATTTGTAATATTTTTATACATCTCCTGCTCTAATGTGCTGAAGAGGTTAAGCACAGATCAATGATTTTATTTTAGTGGTCCTTTTTTTTTCAGAGACAAAAAATAGTTATGATATTTCGCTGGTATAAGGCTTTTGTTGTTGTTGTTGTTGGTTTGTTTTGTTTTTGTTTTGAAGTACTGGGGATTGAACTCAGGGGTGTTCTACCTTCGAGCTATACTCCCAGCCCTATTTGTTTTTTATTCTTTATTTTGAAACTGGGTCTCACTAAATTGCAGAGTGATAGTTGAGGCTGGCCACATTTGCTTTGGTTTTTTAACTTCAAAAATTAAACCACTTTAAACTATAGATGAGGTAGGTTAAAATTAACTCAAAATTTGCCTATTCTTGGACATATCTATAAACATAGATTTAAAAAGACTAATTAGCTTTCCCTAATGAGAATACTTAAGGAAGAAAAGAATGAGGACTTTATGAGGTGCAAATAAGAGAATTTGCTAAAGATTGAGCACTTTTTAACACTATAATATGAATAGTTAGTAAATAACATTACAGATTCCAATTTTAGATAGAGTCAAAGTCAGTTTAGATAAGAATTAGCAGATATAAGAAAATAAAGATTTTAGAGTCTGGCCTCTGAGATTCTGAATTATTGTTTGATTTAGGATTGAGGAATCTGTATCCTGGTATCCTTAGAAATACTAATGAAAAGTATTCTGTAAATCACACTTTGAAATACACATGTATAAAGATCTCTTCTGTAAGATATTAAAAGAGCTAAATAGGCCAAATTATTTGACTTTCAAATCAAAGTACTTTAAAACAACAAGTCATCTAGTAGATCTAACATTTTTCTTTTTAAAATAAATTTTAAAGTGTATTTATTTAGGACTTCAATGAGTAACACACCGATATAGTAAATAAAAATATCTATGTGCACATATACATGTCTATGTACATATGCATATATAGATTTATCTATATATACATATATGTTTGTGAATATCTATACATGCATATATATGTAGAATCATTTAATCTGCAAACAAGGATTATTATATTCCTTTTTGATTTGGAAACTAACCTTTTTATTTTATTTAGAAATTGTTCTTGACAGTACTTTTAGTCCTATGCTGAATAGAATTGGCAAGACTGGACAACATCTAATTGTATTAGATCTTATTGGAAAAGCATTAGATTTTTTTCCATGGATTATGATGTTAGCTATGACTTTTACATAAATGGCTATATAATGTCAACAAAATTTTCTATTTTCTTCTTTTTTGGGGGGAAGATTTTAATCATGAAAAGATGTCAAACATTTTATATGGTTTTCTGCATATTTTGATTTTTATATTTCAGTATTTTCTTTCTGTGCCTGATCAATTTCTTTCTTTCTTTCTTTTTCTTTTTTGTGGTACTGGGGATTGAACCCAGGGACATTCTACCTCTGTGCTCCACCCCAGCCCTATTTTTATTATATATATTTTAAAATAGGGTCTCACTAAGTTGCTGAGGCTGGCTGCAAACCCGGATCCTCTGGTCTCAGATTCCCAAATGCTGGGATTACAAGCGTGCACCACCATGCCCGGCTGTGTCTGATCAATTTCTATAGCATAGTGTTACCCAGGTTTACCCTGGTTGTCTCAAATTGCATTATGTCCTTTTAAAGTCTGAATAACATTTCATTAGTATTTATATATGGAATGCAATATATAGTGCATTATATTGTATGTATAAAATACTTTATGTATAAAGTATACATATGTATAAAATACTTTATTTCTACATTTATTATGGACACAGATTGTGTTCACCTTCTGAGTAATGCTACAATGGATATAAGAGTGTAAATATTTCTGCAAGTTTTAATATCATTTACTTTGGGTATGTGCCTAACAAATTCCATGTTGTTCCACTTTGCATGCTCTCAAGAAGTACTACCATTCTAAAACCTAACAGACAACAACAAAAACTTTTCAAGATTGAATCAAGAAGAAATGAAAACCTGGAACACACCAAAAAGAGAGAGAATGTTTGAAATAGCAAATACCTCCCAATAAAGAAGAGTCCACAATCAGATGGCTCTGCAGTTAAATTTTATCAAATAGTCAAAGAATAAATAATGAACATCTTTGTAAATTCTTTCAAAAAGCAGTAGAGGGTGTAACTTCATTTTTTTTTTTTTTTTTTTTTTTGGTCTGTAATCTTTCTGATTCCAAAGGCAGACAAACTTGTAAGAAGAAAAGAAAACTCCATGTCAATAATTTCAGGTCAGTTATCTAATTAGCATAGATGCAACAAATCCTGAAGAATATATCAGCAGCCAGTTGTGGTGGCACATGCCTGTAATCTCAGTACTTGGAAGGCTGATACAGCAAGATCTCAGGTCAAGGCCAATGTCAGCAATTTATGAGACTCTTAGCAACTTAGTGAGATCCTGGTTCAAAATTAAAAAATAAAATATGGCTGGGTGTATAGCCCAGAGGTAGAAAAACCCTTGGATTCACCCACAGTAATAAATATGACTACATACATACATATACATACATACATACATACATACATACATACATAAAGCAAAGTTAATTTCTTTGACTATAATCATTTCACTAAGAATATACCTGTGACTACTGCATGTTTCATTCCTTAAATACAATCAACAAAAATAAATAATAATAAACAGATGGGTCAGACATGGATTCCTAGAATCTTAAAAGACAAATTGAGATCTCAGATCCAAGTGAGAATGTGTGTGCTGAATCTCAAACACTCAGTCTCTTCCTTGTACTATGTGGACCTTCACTCACTTCTGTGATACACAGTTTCCAAGAGAAGGAATCTTCCTTGTAAGTGACTAGATTATAGGAAACCTTAACTTAGTCCTCAGTGCACAATGAATCCACTCCCAAGTTGAGAGAATATTTCATGATGTAAAATCATCTCTTAATGTGGTGAAATTTATTCATATACTTTCATAGGATTGCAGATTGCATCATTTTGGGGTTATATCTGTTTTTGATGATGATTTAGTAATGAATTTATACTTCTAGCCACTTTTAATAATTATTTTGAAAAATTGTTTTAAGTGAGATGTTGTACTTACTGTAATTTAAATGAAATGTGAACACTTTTTATAGACTTTAAAGCTTTATGATAATAAGATCGCATAGATTGGATCTTTATAGAAATTTCTCTGTGCAGAGCACATTGTGTATCTATAGCTTTCAGTACCATTGTTTGAAAATTTTAATATTCATATTATATTGTTTTCCAGTTTCTCTAGAATGAATATAAATAACTCATTTATATAGCAATTTATTATTTGCTTATAATGTTCCTTTTCTTAATGATGTTTATTTTTTCTTATTGGTTTATCCTCTTAATTATAAGCAGACTTCTAAGATATCACAGGTTTAGCTCAAGACCAACACACAGACACACACACACACACACACACACACACATAAACACACAAAATGAATAAGTCATTGATTTTATTTGTGTATATAAACATGTTTATACTATACTGTGATCTACATATGCAATAACATTATGTCTGAAACACAATATGTATGCAGTACTTAAAACACTCTATTTTTGAAAATACTAATAATCATCTGAGCCTATAGCAAGTCACAGCCTTTGCTGGTATAGGGTCTTGCCTTGATGTTGATGATGGTTCACTGATCAGGGTGACTGATGGTTGCTGAAAGTCAGGTGTCTATACAACTTCTTAAAATAAAAAAGGAAGTCTGAACTGATTCCCTTCTTTCATGAAATATTTCTCTCTGTAGTATGCAGTGTTGCTTCATAATATGTTTTCTAAAACAAAACATATTTCTTTTTTTAATTAATTTTTTTATTTTTTTATCGGTGCATTGTATCATACTTTGTTGTGAGGTACAAACTGGTAGAGATATACATGCACACAGGTCTTATTTAACCCTTCCTTGATTCCAATCTCTTTCCCTCCCCCGACTCTCATCTTTGGTTTAGTCATTGCCTTTGATATATTTGTGAATGTACATCCCCTTCTCCCCTTCCCATCACCTTCAAATAGTTCTCATTCTTTGCTCATCTAAATTAGGGAGAGTATTTGATTTTTTTTTTACTTTTTATGCCTGACTAATTTTGCTTATAATAATGTTTTCCAAGTCTTTCCATTTCCCTGCATATGGCATAATTTTGTTCTTTTTTATGGCTGAGTAAAATTCCATTGTTATACATATCCCATGATTCTATAATCCTCTTGTCTGTTGATGGACATCTTGACTGGTTCCATAGTTTAGGAATTGTGAGTTTTTCATCTATAAACATAGATACACATGAATTAATTTAGTAGTTTAGTTTCCATTCTTTTGGGTAGATACCCAAAAGTATATTGCTGGATCATATGTAGGTTCATTCCTATTCATCTGAGGATCCTCCATACTGTTTTCCAAAGTGGTTGCACTAATCTACAATCCCACCAGCAATGTTTCAGAGTTCCCACTTCTCCACACCCTCTCCAGCATTTGTTGTTGTTCATGTTTTTGATGATTGCCATTCTAATTGGGGTTAGGCGAAATCTCAAGGTAGTTTTGATTTGCATCTCTCTGCTAATGAGGTAGAACATTTCCTCATACATTTATTAGCCATTTGTATTTCTTCCTTTGTGAACTATTTCGTTCACTTACCCATTTTTTCATTGGGTTATTTGTTTTCTTAGTGATAAGTTTCTTGAGTTCTCTGTATACTCTGGATATCAGTCCTCTATTGGAGGAGTAGTTGGTAAAAATTCTCTCCCATTCTGTTAGCTCTTTGTTGAGGTTCTTGATAATTTTCTTTGCTGCACAGAAGCTCTTCAGTTTAATGCAATCCCATGTGTTGATCTTCTTTGAGTTGCTTGTGCCCTTGGGGTATTATTGAGAAAGTTTTTTATCTGTTCCTATGTGTTGAAGTGTTGGATCTATGCTCTCTTCAAGGTCTCTGGTCTGACTTCCAGGCCTTTGATCCACCTTAAATTGACTCTTGTGTAGAGTGAGAAAGGGGTTTATTTCCATTTTTCTGCATATGGTTAACCAGTTTTGCCAACAGCATTTGTTGAAGAGGCTGCCTTTTTTCCCAGTGTATGTTTTTGGCCCCTTTGTCAAACATAAATGGGCTGTAACTGTGTGGATTTGTTTCTGAGTCTTCTATTCAAACATCTTTAAAAATCCTTTTAATACTGTCTACTGCCTTTTGAACTTGGTTCTTGTAATATTTTAAGCCTTTTTTTGGATTTCAACAAGGCTAACAGCAACTTCAATAGGAGTTACTTCTTTTCAAGAAAACCACTTTCCTTGCTCATTCTTTTTTTTTCTGTGTGTGTGTGTGTGTGTGTGTGTGTGTGTGTGTGTGTGTGGTACTGGGGATTGGACCCAGAGGAAATCTACCTTCAAGCTACACCTCCAGTCCAATTTTTATTTCTAATTTTGGAAACAGGGTCTCTCTGTGTTGAAAACAGTCTCAGTACTTGCTGAGGCTGTCCTTGTCCTTGAACCTGCTATTCTCCTGTCTCAGCCTCCTAAGTATAGGGATTACAGGCATGTGCCACCATGCTCAGCCTCTTTGCTCATTCTTTAGGAGCTATTCATCATCAATTCATTTTTTAAATGAAATTGTAGCAATTTAGTCAAAATTTTAGACTCCACTTCTAAATTTAGTTATTTTGATATTTCAACCATATCTGCAGTTACCCCCACTGATGTACTGAATCCCTGGAAGTTATTCATCATGGTTAGAATCAACTTCCTTTAAACTCCTGTTAATGGTTGTTATTGTTAGATATAAAATGTCCCTTAAATAGCTCACTTATTAATGTTTGAAACTGATGTAGTTGAGTCATGAGGGCTGTAATCCCAGAAGTAGATAATTCTATGGTAATTTGATTTACTTGAGTGGTACCCAGTAATAAGTAGAGTGT
This sequence comes from Graphiurus murinus, assembly GCA_004027655.1. Taxonomy (NCBI): domain Eukaryota; kingdom Metazoa; phylum Chordata; class Mammalia; order Rodentia; family Gliridae; genus Graphiurus; species Graphiurus murinus. The sequence continues at coordinate 11,480 of PVLC010000992.1, read as the reverse complement.
GACTGAAGAAGGTCATCCATGGGGATGCAGCCTTGAGGATTCTATAAAGGGTTTTTCTTCCCCTGGCTCATTCTCTCTTGCTTCCAGACTCCATGGCCTATGTGCTCTCCCTCTCTTTTGCAATGAGACCCATGGTCCCTAGCTTTACATGGACTGAGCCTGAAACCATAAGAAAATACATCAGTCTTCTTTCTTCTAAGCTATGTCATCAGATCTTTTGTTTATGTCTGCAAGAATGCTGATAGATACAGTGGTATTTTGTTCGCCTCCTTTGAATCATGAATATTCTTCATAGCATGTAGAATGCTGAATTCTTACCAGATTTTCAATTTACTTCATAGAGATTCATCAGAGAAACTACTATCCATGGAAATTCAAACTTTATAATGTGTGTTTTTTAACTAATAAGAATTGAAAGTTAAAATTATTCCTTGGTCCATGAGTTACAGAATAAATACTGTGTTAGAAGGCATGAAAACAGAGTTTATCTCATTGTTGGTCTCCATCAAAGCTCTTGGGTGGACAGCAGTATCATTTTGAAAGGATTTTTTTCCCCAAATTTTAAGTCTCAAAAGTGAGATAAAATAATTCACCAAGTCATTTAATATATAGATGTAGTCTCATGCAGGCTTTGTTGTTCTCTTGATAGAGCACAGGAACAGTGTACTGAGTATACTTCTTGAGAGTCCTAGGATCTTTAAATTCACAAATAAACATTGGCTCCAACTTAAAAGTTGTCATCCATATTATCTCCAAAGAGGCAGCCTGTTCTTTGATGATTTGAGGCCAGTCATTGACTTTTCTTCCTTAACTATATATGTGCTAGATGATATTTCCTTCCAACAGAAGGCTGATTTGTCTCTATTGAAACTCTGTTTGGTGTAATCCTCACCTTCACTACTGACTGATGCTAGATCTTCTGGATAACATGCATCTAACCCTTGTGATTTCATCACGGACTTTTATGTTATGGGGATGGATTCTTTTCTGCAATCTCTTTCACCAACTTCAGTTTGCGTTGAACTTTTCTTCTTCTGCCTTCTCTCCTCTCTCAAGCTTTACAGAATTGAAGAGCATTAGAACCTTGCTTGGGATTAGACTTTGACTTCAGGGCATGTTGTGACTGGTTTGATTGATATTCTATGCAGACCACAGAGTTTCTCCATGTCAGCAAAAAGGCTGTTTCATTTTCTTATCATTTGTGTGTTCACTGGAGTATCACTTTTAATTTCCCTTAAGAACTTTTTCATTGCATTCACAATGTGGGTAACTGGTACAAGAGGCTTAGCTTTGGGTCAAATTTGGCTTTTGAAAAGCCTTCCTCACTAAACTTAATCATTTATAACTTTTGGTTTGAAAGGAGAGACATGTAACTCTTCCTTTCACTTGCACACTTAGAAGTCATTGTAGGTTGTTAATGGGCCTGATTTCAAAATTATGTGTCTCAGAGAATAGGGAGGCCTGAGGAGAGAGAGAGAGATATAAGAGCACCCAGTCAGTTATAGATTCAGAACACAAACAATACTTATGGGTTATTTTTGCCATCTTATGTGAGCATGGTTCATTGTGTTCTAAAACTCTTAATACTGCAACATCAAAGATCAAAGATTACTGACCACTGATCATCATAGCAGTTATAAGAATAATCAAAGGATCAAAATATTGTAAAAATTAACAAATAAATTATGGGGTCACAAAGAGAGCACGTACTATTAGAAAAATGATGCCCATAGACCTGCATGATACTGGGATGAAAATCCTAATTTATAAAAAAAAAAAAAAAAAACTACAATATATGCAAAGTACAATAAAGCACCAAATGACATAAAATACATAGAAATAAATCATATTTCCATTTGGTTACTTTTATAGATTCTCTAAAATTCTCTGTATTTTGTCAACCTATGAGCCATAATTATTTTAAAATTCTGCCTCAAAATTACTTTATCTGGGTCCCCTTATAGTTTGTTTCCATTTTATTTTTTCTTGAGTTTGATTTTATTTTTAAAATTTTTATTAATTTTCACTAGTGTATTGTAAACATACATGATAGTGAGATTCGAGTGATATAATCATATGCACAAAACATCATTTGATCCTTTTTCTTCCCCATAACTCCCATGTTCTCCCTCCCAATATATAATAGTGAGATTATTAGTGATACACTCATACATGCACATAACATAATTTGGTCTCTCCTTCCCCAACCACCTTTTCTCCTTCCCTCCCTCTTTGTTCCTCCCAAGTACTCTACTAGTGTCTCACAGTTTCATGAGGTCAGTTTTCTGTCTTTTCATCTCTAACTTCCACATATGACGAAAATTGTGGTCCTAGATTTTCTGATATCACTGTTATGGTTAGCTATAAAGTGTTCCCTGAAGATCTCATATGTTAATGTTCAGAATTAGTATGATAAATTTATGCAGGTTGTAATTTCATAGGTAAATAAATGGGTGTGCTCTCCTCAGGGATGGCATAACATAGCTGTTTTCTAAAGGAAAGCCAGTAGCTGAGGCAGAAAGATTGACTGGACTGGATTGTAGAAAGCAAACTCTAGGAGTCAAGGGAGTGTGAAAGTGCTACTCAGTGACCCTCGTTTCAGATCCCATTTGACTGTTTCTACCTGGGCTGTTGAATGTCAGTCTTTTGAAAGTTTCTATGGAGGTGGTTTTTTTTTTGGATTCGTTATACATATACCGAGTGGGAGGACTCTACTTAAAAGAGGAAGAGGAATTCATCTCAAAGATGGGTAAATAGAAGGCCTCTGAAAACAAAAGGAAACAAGCTAACAAGTTACCTTCAAAAACTCACAATCCTCCAACAGCTGGATTTACTGATATACAGGTACAGAAATTCTCAGAAGGAGAATTCAGAATTATTATTTTTAATATGATCAAAGATCTAAGAAGTTGCATAAGGAATGAGTTTAGAGACCTATACTAAATGTGAAAGAACATATCAGCAAATAAATAAAAATTCTGAAAAAGTACTAAATGTGAAAGAACATATCAGCAAATAAATAAAAATTCTGAAAAAGCACCAAACAAAAATTCTCAATGAAATACTTAGTAAGTCAAATTAAAAAAAAAAAGTTAGCAGAAAGTGTCAACTCATGGAAAACTACACTAGATCACATGAAAAATAGATCCTGAGGCATAGAAGATGGGGTATAGGAACCTGAAAACACTTAGTAATAAAGAAAAGACAGTAAGAGACCATGATCACTACATCCAGGATTTTATTTTTTAGTATGTCTTCTTTGTTCTTTTTTTTTTTTTTTGCCAGACTTTGTGTTTTAAAACTTATAGAGGCTTTGGAGAATAAAATCTTATTGAGAGATTTGAGGTTCTTATCCTCTCCAAACCCCGCCCTTAACAACTTGAATACTAGTGATGAATTCACTTAGAATTCATTTTATAATTCTGTAAGGTCATGCTCATTTCTGTCTTAGTCACAGGATGTGACACTTGCCAATTTTTGGATGAAATTCTAAGTGAATTACCAGTGTCCATGTTTTTGAATTCAGATTAAAATCAACTTTATTATTGCTGGCATCCTAAATTGCTGAACATCACTTAATTCTGTAGCCTCCTAGATAGTGTTAATTTCTGGGCTTCTTAATGCCATGCCCTCTGTGTACAATTTGACAGAATAGTAGCCTTGATAAGGGTGTGTGCAGATTTATCTGCTCACATCTCTGAGGTCTCATTCATGCCAGTTTTGTCTTGTGTCACAGCCACTTTGGCAGAGCTAAAGTCCATCTATTGTATTTGCACCCTGGTGTCTCTGTTGCTGTGGGCTGGGTCCCCAAGGCTCTGCTCTCCACGGTCCTCGGTGTCCTTGCTTCCTTTCTCTTGGGGATTCAATTTTATAATGTCTGTATACACAAACACACAGCCCCACACTTTCTGCAGCCACGTTCAATAAGCGTGTTAGTATAATTCAGAACAGTCTTTCCTAGCCAGTACCAGAATTCCCTCTGTTAACATTTAAAACATAATTACATTTAAGCTATCCAGGAGGCTGTATTTCTTCTCCAGTTATTGCACTTTATGGGGTTTAACCTGCTATTTTCTTGACATTCTTTCATATAAATATATATTTTAGGGAGTTTTAAGGAACTAATTTCAACAGGGTTTGTTTCCTGTGGAAGCAAGTGCATGGTGGTTGCCTGTATGAAAGGCCCACTTTTTAAGCAGTTATGATTCACTGCTTATGTGAGTGTGTTTGCTGAGTGCTCCCAACACAAGCATAGTGTGTATCTGGATCCAAATCCCATACTGGCAAGGGGTAGGTTTTCTAGTGTGTTTTGCCCAGTGAAACTAAATTTTGTCTAGATTTGAAACATTAAAGTCCCTCTCTGCTTCTACTATCCACAGGCTGTTTAGGAATGAGTCTCTTCTTGCTAAGCTTGTTTTGAGTTCCCTTTAGTCTCAGACATCAAGAAGTTTCACCCTTGATTATACATTCAATAGCATTTGGAAAATTGTACTTTTCTATTTTATTTAAAACATTTATTATTGTAAAGCAGTATTGGGCTAGATCACCATCTCTGTCAGTAAGGTATATTAAGGAGAAATCTCAAAATGAAGTAAAAAATAATATGCTCTCCCTAATCTGCAGAAGCTAGGGAGAAAGTGGGACATAAGAGGGAATCCAGACAAAGAAAGAGAAACATTAGATGAGCAAAGAAGGTGACATAACTGAAGGTGATGGGGAGTACCCTAATTCACATGATGTACTTTCACAAACATATCAAAGTCAATCACTAAACTGAACTTAAGAAGGAAGGAGGGGGAGGGAGTGGGGTGGGAATTGGAAAAGGGTTAAATGAGAAATGTGTGCATGTATGCATTTACCAGCTTGTACCTAACAAAGATGTATGATTGCAATGCACCAATAAAAAATAATGCTAATAAATAAACGATATCTCAATAAGAAATCTAACTGAAATACCCACACTTAACTATGTTTCTTTATAAATTGTTGACATACAAAATTAGTTATTGATTCTTTATTTAACCTTAAGATATACATTAAGAAATAGAAAATTAATTCTATGATAACACTACTACCTAATATATTAGTCCAAATATTTACTATCACTTATTATATTTGTCTAACTAATTGTATTTGCAATACACACACTTAACTATGTTTCTTTTTAAAGAGTTAACATACAAAGTTAGTTACTGATTATTTATCTAGCTTTAAGATATATATTAAGAAATAGAAAATTAATTCTATGATAACACTAGTATCTACTATATTAGTTAAAATATTTACTATCACTTATTATATTTGCCTTAAATGCCTTGAGAGGCAAGTTATTATTATTTTTTATTTGATGTATTGTACACTTTGCAGATGTACCAGAAATGAAGTGTCTATTTTCATAAAGTTTTACAAAATTCATTTTAAATCACTAGTTCATGTCAGATTTTCTATAAGGGAATTTTTGAAGTAAAAATTTTCTTCTATATATTCTGTGTAATTCTATAATAGTGGTCCAAATATTTGGGCCAGAAAATATACACTACACTACACACACACAAACACCCCCCCCACATACATACACTTTTCTTTGTTAAAATTAATCCTATATTCATGTATATATGATTAACTATTAAATCTAAAAGCTTTCAACAAATTATTTTCACACATTCATAGAAATGCAGGTAAAATTTCTCAATCCTTAAATATTGAAAAACAGACTATAACAAACCTAAACTAATTACTTACAGCCAATACTTTGTTTCTTTAGTCAGAACATCCTATACAGACTTCTATTTGGGTAAAAAATTTTGCATGCCTGTCTGACTCTCTTTAAGAAAAAACTCATCTACACAACTGCCTTTTATAAAACATGGCCAGAAGAGAATACCAGGAAAAAAATAGAAAATATCTTTTGTGTATAATAGACACTGTATTTGCCAGATAGTATAGATAGGAAAACCAAATGCATTAAAGTCTTTAAGACAACAGAAGTCACTCAGTCCTCTCAATTCTTTAAGCAGATGGCTTCTGAGATTATTATGGGAATGTACATAATTGACAGATGAGAATGTGTGGAAAGACACATCAACATCTTAAGCATTGAGCTCAGATATGACTCACTTTACTTACAATGACATTACATTGGAATGAATTGAGATACTTAGGTGAAAGGTAGGAAGACAAGGTTGGAAAATATCTTTTGCTCCTGGTATACTTTTATAACTTGTCATATTTGACTAGCTTTAAGTTCTGTATAAACTTAAAGCCAAATAATAGTCCAAAGTAGGGATGGAGGATAGTGAGAAAAGAGTTTGATGCAAAAGAAGAAGGGGACAAAAATTACATTAAGCGTTTATAATATCTCAGCTAAAATATTTAGGGTAAAGAAATTCACTGTATTAATTTGAATTTTTTCAGTTATACATTTGGTTATATTTAAAGAGTACTGCAATGAGTTGGCATTATCTTGAAAATATGTGCTTGATAACAATATTAATAATTAATAAGTATTTGAGGAATACACACTAACCCAGCCCAAGTGTCCAGTAGTCACATGTGACTGGTTACTGTGGAATACATGCAAATATTGAACATTTTCCTATTGCAGCACTTTCTATTGTATTAGAGCATTAATTAGACTTTACACCAGTATGGATTTTTTTGATATTAAGAGTTGACTAAGATATTCCTTAAAGTTTCTGAGATATCATAGAAATATATAATCAAAATTAAAGTGATATAAAATCAAAATGAAAAGAATTCAGTAATCAGGTATTGATCACAAAGTTATCCATATGATATCTGCAAACCTAATCATTACTCTCTTTACATGTGGAGTTTTCTTTATTAAAATTACATTAGCATTTTTATATGGGACAGTTTTATTTAAAAAGATCGTCTAGTGAGAAACACCTCACTCTTATCCAGTACAAGTGAGTTGGCTCTTGTACAGCAGATGGCAGAGCTTGTCTTCTAAAGAGAAAAGACAGTCCATTTAGTTAGCAGCTCCTCTTGAAACCTGGATTGGCAATTATACTTCTAGGTATGTAAAACTGAACTTGCTCTAATTAATTCAGATTATCAATTATCAACTTAGAATGCTACTGTTCTATTAATTTTAGGGACAATTCCAGACAGAACATGTAAAATTTGTAATGCTACCCTAATGTTTTAATTGAGCATCTCCCCAACATGTTTATTATGTGATAGTCCTAGTAATTAAAATTCAGAGATTTGGTATTATTTACAAATTTTTAGTTTTTGGAATTTCTTTTGTTAATTAGCACTTTTATTTGGTGACATAGTTGCTCAAAGCTTCCGATCTTACACAATAGATATAAATAGAAGTAGTACATAGGAGAATGTGGTTTTATTCATTAGTTTAACTATATTTTAGGAAATATGAAAACAGGAGTGAATTGCAATCATTATGTGGAAAAAATTTACAGTTCCCTCAATAATTTAGTTGAATCATTGACTCTTTCATGGAATGAAATAAATGATCACTTATTCTTTTTTTTTTTTTTTTTTGAGGTACCGGGGATTGAACTCAGGAGCATTCTACCTCCGAGCTATACCCCCAGCCCTATTTTTTACTTTATTTTGAAACCGGGTCTCACTAAGTTGCGGAGTGCCTCACTAGGTAGTTGAGGCTGGCCGCGAACCCGGATCCTCCGGTCTCAGCCTCCCGAATGCTGGGATTACAAGTGTGCGCCACCACGCCCGGCTACTTATTCTTATATAGTCTTGGAAATGCTGAACTGGGTGTGTCTTAAAGATGAACATTTTAAATCATAACCTCTTTGAAATGAGTCCATAAATTTTCTGAAAAATTCTATTATATTATTTCAAGATTAGCCTTCAGTCACATGAAAGGATGTTAAGTTTCAGAAACCTATGCTTTTTGTCTTATTAGCATATATTTCTCTTTATGTCATGATTTCCATTTTTGTTTAAATCATGCTGAAAACTCACCATTTTACCAGGAGAGCAAAATAAATTGCTACAGAATTCAATTTGGGAATCTGTGAACCAATTAAACACTAAAACAGACAAGCAGTGGGGGACTTGTTCGGCTCAAGAGAATAAATTAGGAATGGTGTTAACATGGTTAAGTTAAAAAGAAATTTTAATGGCTAGGCTCAGATGGAGAATTTGTGGAGGCCATCAAAGCCTCAGAATGAATATGTTCTAGAATTATGCTTAAAATCTAATTAGATCTCAAATAGAATATTGTAAACACAGACTCTAAGTAGAATCTTTTTCATGCTTTTATTAGTGCATTGCAATTATACATAGGAGTGAGGTTCAAAGTGATACACATATACATGCACAACCCTCTTGGGGTATTTTCTCCTTCATCCCTGACTGCTCTCCCCTGCTTCTTCCCTGTACATGTTCATGAGATTTGTAGTGATACTTTCTTATAGGGACATAGAATTATTTGACCTGTTTTTTTCTTTAATCCTCTTTTTGCCCTCTTCACCTGCCTTTCCCAAATCCCCTTCCACTGTTCTACCGACGTTTCTCTCCTCATTGATCTAAAGTCCCTTGACTTTCTAAGACTAGACTCTTGGTAATTTGGGGTTATATAATCTCTCTTGTGGCATAATCCAATCCATATTAGATGCATAAAAAATCAGATATTACACAAACAGTTTAATAGGCTCGATTATAAATTTGAATCTGCATTGAAACAAATAAATGTGTGTGTGTGTGTGTGTGTGTGTGTGTGTGTGTGTGTGTGTGTGTGTAAACCTTGAACATAAGTATATATGTATTTCTTATGGCTTCTTATATCCAGAAAGTATATATTGAATTTTAACTACATAATTGTATATAAATTTTAGGAAAGCAAAAGAGTCCCCAGGTTTCTGTCATTCCAGAGTAAACAGTTCTTATATAGAGACAGTTGTTTATTTAAAAATATTGTATATCAACTCTTGTATTATGATCTAGCCATGGAGATAACGTTCCTAAAACAGTGATAAAACTACTAACTGGTTTTAACTAAGTATTATCTTTATAGTTTAGTCATATTTAGTAATGGCTTCTCTAATTATGAAAACTAAACTTTATGATTCAATTTAGATCCTGTAGATGATGTCTTATAACTGGACACCAAGGTTTCTTTTTTGCCTCCAATAAATTTAATTCAAATGGTCTTAGATTGTAAAAGATCTTTGTAGCATCAAAATCTCTAAGAAGATACCTTGAAATATTCATATTTGACAAGTACAGTATTAAGAAATAATTTCCTAATTTTGAGAAACATTGACTAGACCATGCTCAGTCAGAAACAGACACCAAAACAGTCTTTGAAAAGATTTAGTATGAGGCAATATTAACTGGATATTATGTTACTATCTACATGATTGAAAAGTAAAAAGAAAACTCCAAGACATTGTAGAAATATCAACTGCAAAATAACTGCTAACTTTTAATGTTGGGGAATAAAAGGAAGTAGCTTAAGAACTGAAACAAAAACTTTTTTTTCAGTGCTAAAAAAGTTTGAGTTCTGAAGCTAAAACTCATATATCTGAATCATGGTGATGCTTTACTGAAGCCAATGACTCTGAGATTAAAATAAGTCCCTTAAACTGGGCATGGTGGCACATGTCTGTTATACTAGCACTTGGAAGGTTGAGATAGGAGGGCCACAAGTTCAAGGCCAGCCTCAGCAAACTACTAGGGACCTCAGCAACTTACTGAGACCCTGTTTCAAAAATAAGAATTTAAGGATGAGCATGTATCTTAGAAGTAAAACACCCATTAACACACACTCACACACACACACACACACACACACACACACACACACACACACATTCCCCAGGTCACCCCATAGAGCTGGCACTCAGACTTCTGAGGTGCTCTACCAACGGTCTGGTTGTATTGATATTTTTGAGGTGGGGCATGAGGATGCTGGTTGTTTAAAGATTGGATAGATTGAACATATATGTAACTCAGCAATTGTTTAAAAATGACTTGCTGCTGACAAGATTAAACATTTCCAGGCTGCTGAATGAGGAATTGTTTCAATACACACACACACACACACACGCACACACACACACACACACACACCACGGTGTGTGCACAAGTGCTTACATCATTTGTACAGGATCTGTCCATTGGTGGTCCTGCAACTGCCACTCTGCAACGTGTATTCTAAAGGATTGACCCATTTACCTACTTCAGTAAATATTAAGTCATTTAAAACTGCACTACCATTTTTATCCTTGCTTTTTTCTAATATAAGCTTTTCTTTTTTCTTTTTCAGCTTGTGTATAGTTTTATCATTATCTGGGCACATATCCAACTTCATCTCTCCATGAAAGCTACTCTGATCCATATTTTGCAACCTCTCTGGCATTTAGAAATATGAAGGAATATCTACATAGACATATATAATACACAGTATGTATGCATATGTGCATCTATAAAAATTTTAATGGTGATGATTCCTTTAATATTTTGTGAAGTTTAGCTGTAGCAAAATTTCTACCTTTACACCCACCCCACTCCCATTAAACTGGAATTAATGTCCTTGAGAATGAGTCACTTTCTCTTTTAACTCTAGGTCTTGGAAAATGCCTGACATATGGCAAATAATATATTTCCATTTTTAAAGAAAAGTTAAATTAAGATATCTCAAAGAGGCACTCATTGAAGAATGTAGAGAACTAAACAGGAGTTGGAAAATAACAAATGTCTCCAGTAGCATTTCTAAGGAATGTAAGAGGAAAGTCAGTTATACGTGGACATAATTTTAGGTATGAATAGATAGAAACTTTAGGTATACTATATCTCACAAAATATATTTTGTTTTTTTAAATTTTTTTTTAATTTTTATACTTTTATTGGTGCATTATAGCCTCACATCATAATGTAGTCATAGTGATAGTGATATATGCTGACAAGAATGTGGGGAAACAGGAACTTTTCCACATTGTTGGTGGGATTACAAATTAGTACAGACACTATGGAGATCAGTGTGGAGATTCCACAGAAAACTGGGACTGGATCCATAATAAAATCCTTTTTTTAAGCATGAAGTTATTTTTTTTTTAATTTTTTATTGTAGTAATTCGTGCAATATAGCATACATCTTTGTTAAGTACAAGTTGTTAACAACATATTTGCACACAATTCTCATTTGACCCCTTCCCCAATTCCCACCCCATTCCCTACCCCTCCCTCCCCCTCAGATTCACTTCAGTGAGTGACCTTGATATGATTGTGTAAGTACATCATGTGCTTTAGGGCGTCCCTCTGCCCCATACGTCCACTACAATTAAATCAACTTCTTTGCTTATCGAGGATCTCTCCTTTTCATTTGGGGACCCTCCTATGCCCCATCTTCTCCCTAGCATCCACATATTAGGGAGAACATATGCTTCTTAACTCTTTGTGACTGACTAATCTCACTTAACATAATGTTTTCCAGTTGCATCCATTTCCCTGCAAAGAACATGATTTTA
>PVLC010000991.1:139705-164650 GCA_004027655.1 Graphiurus murinus | reverse complement strand
GGAGGAGGAGGAGGAGGGGGAGGAGGAGGAGGAGGAGGAGGAAAAGAAGAAGAAATTCTACCTTAAAATTGTAACACGGAAATCCTTCCTGAATTTCCAGCTAAGGGTCTGATGTAGATTTTGGACTAAAGACTTAGATCTCAACTCTTGTCTGAGTTTCCAGATTGTTGCCTGCCCAAGAGAGTTCAGATTTGCCTGAGAGCCAATTCCTTAAATCTCTTTCTCTTCTCTTCCCTCCTTATCCCCAATAAGAAGATGCTCCTAGACTTAAATTGGATTATGTCCCAATAAACCCATTGTAAATTGAAAATATTGTAACTTGAAAAGACATTTAATATATCTAACCTACTAAATAATATAGATTAGCCTAGCCATGCACTCAGAATACTTACATTAACCTACAGTTAGGCAGAAATTATCTAACAGAATGCCTATTTTATAATAAAGTATCCAATATCTAGTGTAATTCATTGAATATAGTACTGATAGTGAAAAACAGAATGGCTCTACAAGCACACTTTTGCAACATTGTAAAGTAAAAAATCCCAACTCCAGCCATTTAAATAGGGATTCATCTTCATATATATAATCTATATATAATACCCAGTCACCAATCCCAGAAAGCACTTAAAACATGTCTAAATTCTTAGGGTGCACAAATAATGGTTAGGTACATCGTTGTGGGAAACTCAATATATCACCTGTAACTTATAAGCTCACTAAAGGCAAATTTGCTAAATGAGGCTGAAAAAGGCTATCATCTTAATATCAGTGTATTTTAGGCAGTGATTAAACACATCAAATTAGCCATTTTAAAACTGACCTGTTTGACCCACCCATTTATGGCAGCAATTAAAAGACCAGCTGTAGATTCCACGAACATAGCTGCTTAAACAGCTGCAATACCACAATGATTATTTTTTGGACTGGATTGCTTACATTTTAGTCTAGTTTATAAAAAACATTTTAAGGTCTAGCTGCGTGCCAAAGACAACATTCATTTTAATGTCATAACCCAGTGTACATGTTTTAGTCAATTTAAGCTAAAAAGTTTTCCATTGTTACATAAAGAATGACCACACCAGACGCAGACATTGAATTTGCATTCTGAAGCAAAATTTTCATGAGAATCATGAATTATACACATGCTAGGAATAAGTGGTAATGTATCTGGTCTTAATTTTTTTGTGTGTGTGTGTGTGGTTCTGAGGAATCAAGCCTAGAGCCTAGCATAGTGGCAATATATATATATATATATGTATGCTGGGAGTGGTGGCACACGCTTTTAATCCCAGTATTTGGGAGACTCGTAGGAGGATCGTAGGTTCGATGCCAGCCTCAGCAAGTAGTGAGACTTTCAGAACCTAGAGAGACGCTGTTTCAAAATAAAAATAAAATAGGGCTGGAGAGTGTGAGGATGTAGCTTGGAAGAATGCCCCTGGGTTCACTCATATATATATACTATATATTGGCTGAATAAAGTTACACATATATATATATATACATATATATGTGTATATGTAATATGTGTATATATATACATATATATATGTAACTTTATTCAGCCAATATATAACATTGGTTTTGAAGGCACCCATGTTTTGTTTTAAGCCCCTTCATCTGTTTTTGCAGCTGTTATATAAGTACATAAGTAATGGGAGAATCTCTGGGACCGCTGTTCCCTCTGTCCTTTCTCTCTGTTCTCCTCTCCCATTGTCTCCTCCTGCAACTTCTCATTGTCTTTCTCGTCTTCAATATGTGGAAAAAGCGCTGCTTAGTTGTGTTTTCAAATCAATAAGATAAAATCTACCACATTTTTGGCAACACAGTAAGTAATATCCCACTCTGAAAGATTATGTTCAGGAATGGAATATTAGCTAAAATATGTTTTCGTTAGTATGTTGTTCCTCTTAGTAAGAATTATGGCTAGAACTATAGCCAGAGCAAGGATTACTCCTTACAATTTAACGAATATTTGAATTTTTCTCTGTAATTCAAATACAACCATATTATGGACTGTAATGACTATACAGCGAGGATCTTTACATTTATCATCATTAACAAGCTGTTCTGGAGCATTCTGTGTGACATTTATAGAACATTTGTAATATTACAACTACAATCCATTTATGAATTTAAAGGCAGTCCCAGTTTAACCCCAGTATAAAGGGGACCAGCAAATACAGAAAAGAAGCAAACCTTAGTGACATATTTCAGTCAATTTAAATTGGGTATATATTTTCAAATTTATGAAGGAGAATAACAAACAACCATGAAAGGGCGGTCACAAATGTGGACAGATCTAACAGAGATGAATGCAGTATACCTCTAAACGGCAGGGAGCTGCAAGGCAGGTGTGACATTCAAGTAGCTTTACATGTCAGTTTGACTGGGCCATGGGGTACCCAGATACTTAGCTAAACATTATTTCTAGGTGTGTCTATGAGGGTGTCTGAATAAAGCAAATGTGTTCCCCAATGTACATGGGCATCATCCAACTGATTATAGGCTTGAATAAAACAAACATGTGGAAAAAGAGAGAATTCAAGTCCTTTCTGAATGAGAACTTGAGCTGAGACATCAATCTTTTCCTGCCCTCATACTGGAAATTGCACCATTGGCTCTCCTCACTCTCAGGCTTCTGGACACAGGAAGGAACTGTATCACTAGCTCTCCAGCTGACTGCAGATCCTGGGACTTCTCAGCCTCCACAATCACATGAGCCAACTCTTTATATTAGATATACATTTATATTTATTGTTTTCGTGTGTGTGTGTGTGTGTGTGTTTCTGTTTCTCTGGAGAAGCCTAATACACCGAGTTAGTTAGGACATATTCTGCAGCTGAGGATTGTAGTTTAAAGAACCAGTAAATATATAGTGGAAAACTAAGGAGATGATAGATAGATAGATAGATAGATAGATAGATAGATAGATAGATAGAATCCATTTTCTTAGATTGTTTTTTCTTTTTGGTGGTATTAATTCAGGAGCATTCTACCTCCAAGCCAGACCTCCATCCCTTTTTTATTCCTTATTTTGAAACAGGGTCTTGCTAAGTTGCTGAGAACCTCACTCAGTTGCTGAGGCTGGCCTTGAACCTGTGATCCTCCTGTCTCAGCCTCCCAAATACTGAGAATATAGGCATGTGCCCCCATGCCTGGTTTAGATGGCTCTTTTTGAAAGGTTTCCCTAGATGGCTTGCTCTCCTCCTTCAAACTTCAGGCTCTCACTTACCCTCCAATCCAAGTGACTCTCAGTCTTTACCCCTCCACTATGTTAATATCAACCATAACATACACCCTAGTCTGCCATCATTTACTTAGGTGTCCTCACTTAACTAGGAGCACTGTGAGGGCAGTCATCATGTTGATCTTAATCCTTAGAGTGGTACCCATTGTGGAATGATGGATTAGTTGGTTAAGTGAATAAATAAAAACAGAATGAATTGAATTGAATTGATTCAAGGGGAAAATAATAGATTATAGGGGATGAGCTGGCAGTAAAGAATATTTGTATTTAAACTTGGCTCTACCATTTACTATCTATGTGTGATCAAGTGAATTCCTTGAGCCTCCACTTCCTCATTTATAAATTGAGTAATATTTCCCTCCTGATTTTTTAAGATAAAGGAGATATTAATGTAAACTTATCAACATAGAACTTATATCTGCAATCTATTGTTCTGTAATAAATTACCCACAAAATTGCAACTGGAAACAAGGTACATGCATTATCTTGCTGGTTCGGAGGGCAAGGAACCTGGGAACAGCTAAGCTGTATCCTCCAGTTCTCTGGAAAGGTTGTGGTCAAGGTGCCACCCCAGGCTGTAGTCATCTCCAAGATTAACCAAAGGAGGATCCATTTCCCAAGTTCATTCATGTGTCTGTTAGCAGACCCCGGAATCTGCTTCTGAGCTGGCTCACAACAAGCCTGAGCAATCCAGGAGAGAGCTAGAGGAGAGTTCAAGACAGGCTGCAATCTCTTCACAATCTACCCTCACAGTGACATCCCATCACTTTAGCCTTGTTTTATTTGTTAGAAGTGAATTAACAGATTCAACAATCCTGTGTATGTATATGAAATTACCAATGCCAATCTCAGTGATGTGTACATGGAAGAGGAAGGAGAGGGTGGGATCTGGAGGGGAATGCTCCAAGTGTTGTGTATTCCTATCACTCTATTCCTCAGTGTGATATATAATTACAATGCACCAATAAAAATATAACATAACACACTAAAAAGAAATGAATTACCAGGTTCTGCTCAACACTCATCAAGAGAAGATCACATAAGACCATGAATATCAGAAGGCCATCATGGAGGCTGCCCACCATGACACCTGAACACGGTGATAATCACATAGCTAGATTTGTTTGTTTGCTTGTTTACTTATTTATTTATCCTGACCAAGCAAAGCACTTTATACATATTATTCTCACACAGCCCTGTGAGAGAGGTTGTATTATTAGCCTCATTTAATGAAGGAGGATAGCCAGACAAAGAAAGGCAAGGAATCCTATGACAGTCTCAGTGTTTGTGTGTAGCACCCTCAGGCTTCGAAATATGATAGTCTGACTTCAAATGTCATTCTTTTAACCTCTGATAAACTTTCTCTCCTGAAAGAGCTCCCTAAATAGTCATTGTTGTCATTAGATGCAAGGACAATGTGTGTTAATGAAGGATATTATAGGAACAGAATAGTGGGGAAAGAACCCGGGAGATGGGTCACTTTACTCAAAAAACTGAGAAAGGAGATGAAATTTCACACCTCATAGAGAACACATCAACTTCCTCTGGATTAAGTCCTGGAGCCACCATCAAGTCCTGGAGACCAGGGCTTTCAGGCGAGCACCTTTGAGGCTAAAAGGCACAAATGGGACTCAGAAAGAAAAGAGTGATGCTAAAGATAGCATCACAATCTCAAGACATGTGACAACATCCTAAGCAAGTATCTGGAAAAGATTTTTAGAGCCTTAAACATCTGCCATCCCACTGTGATTTTTCTCCCCATAACTCAGGGGCTTTCAGAATAAGATTTTGCCTGGGGCTTCCATACTAAGTCATTGTTTGGGGCAAGAGGGGGGAAAAAAGGAGCATTTATTGAAATGGCATGTACCTTTTTATATGTTCCCTTACATTTAAAAATATTGTTTCAAAAAAGATCCATGACTATAGGACTGGATTTGTGTTGCATCCCTAGAAAGGAAATAAAGGCCCTGCACGTGACACCTGGCTAACAGTCCCTCCACACCAGGCCTCTGGAACTTGTTGTTCTAGCAAAAATCAGGCTATGGAGAAGTAGAATGACAGCCTCTCCTTTATAAACTAAGCCTGTGGTCAGAACATTTGGCTAAAGGGCAGGAAACAGCAGAAAAAGGTAATTTTATTTGGACTCATACTCTGGGGATAGTCCACAAAAGATTGTTAAAGGAAGTTCCAGCTGGTGCTCAGATAATTAGCCAAGGGCGTTAGCCAAGCTATGGCAGAAAGTGGCAGAAAAGCTATTGGTTTTTTTGAGAACAGGGGGGAAAAAATTGATTCTTGGCCACTCTGACTCTGGGTCACGATAGTGAGCAAATGTAAATTCTTTTCTTCTCAATGTATACTTCACTTTAAGAAATGTAGTGTGAAGGTTTTTGTTGTTGTTGTTTTGCTCTGTGGACCTGAGGATTGAACCCAGGGGCATCCTACCTCTAAGCTGTACCTCCAGCACTATTTATTTATTTATTTATTTATTTATTTATTTATTTATTTATTTATAACAGGTCTTGCTAGATTGCTGAGAGTCTCTCTAAATTGCTAAGGCTGGTCTTGAACCTGCAATCCTCCTATCTCAGCCTCCCTACAGAGATTACAGGCATATGCCACCAGGCCTGGTTAGTGTGAAGTTTTTTAAATTGGAGAATGAATCATCTTGAAGGCAACTATTTTACATACATAATCATTGCTTACTTAGGACAGAATTTCATTAAGGCCTCAGAGTTTCTATTCCTCAAAAGTGTGCTTGGAATCATGGCTATGCAAATTATTGAAGCTGAAGGGAACACTGAGGTCACAGGGAGGTGATGTTTCAGGATCAGTGAAGGAGGTCACATCACTGCTAATAAAGTAAAGTTTCACTTAACTGATCATGTTTCTGACTGGTCAAAAATAAGAATGAGGCAGGGAGTAGACTAGATGTATCCATGAAATTTGCTTCTTTCCCTAATGGTTATAGGTTTTTAGTAAGATGCCCAAGAACACTGTCTTTCAAGAGTCCTCACATTGTACTTATTGCATTTCTCTTATTCCAAAGCAATTTGGAAGAAGCCCTTTAGATCTGATGAGAATCTGAACTCTACATTCTGGTAAAGGGGTGGAATCTCAAAGGTTTTGAAGCTGTTGGAATCTACGGTTTTCCATGAGTACTATGATAGTACTATTTCATACTTCACCAGTTGGTCAGTATACCTCTCACCATGAGTCCTTTGAGGTCTGAGTCCAGTCCACATCCACTTTGCCTTCCTCACTCTGCCCAAGGTGCTGGAGACATTGCCATGAGTGCTGAATGCGCACCGATAACACTTTACAGAAGGCCCAGGTCAGATACCTGCTGCCTGATACCAACACCCTCCTCTTCTCAAACCTGAGAAAAGAGTGTCCAAATATAGGAGTCAGAAGCATCCAGAGAAGATTCTTTTGGAGTCCTGGTTGATCCATGAAATCATGCATCCATTCATTAGTTTTTAAAAAAATTATGGAGCTCCTGAATTTTAGGCACTGTCTTAGGTGCAGAGGATCAAAATATAAATGAGACACAAGCCTCCCATTAAAGGGCGTCTTACCTTACACTAAAAACATGGTTCGGCCGGGTGCAGCGCAGTGGCGCATTCCTGTAACCCCACTATCTGGGAGGCTGAGACAAGGGATTGCAGGTTCAAAGTCAGCCTCAGCAGCTTAGTGAGGCCTTGAGAAACTTAGTGAGACCCTATTTCAAAATAAAAAATAAAATAGGGTTGAGGATGTAGGTCAGAAATAGAATGACCCTGGGTTCAACCCCTAGTACCAAACCAACCAACCAAACAAACGAAAAACCTATGGTGCAATTTATACAAATTGTGTTCACATTTTACTCCTAGGGAAAACATCTGTTGCCTGCAGCTATGCACATCTTCAGTGCCACTTCTTCTTCTTCTTTTTTTTTTTTTTTTTGCGGTACTGGGGATTGAACTCAGGGGCATTCTACCTCCGAGCTACACCCCCAGCCCTATTTTTTTTATTCTTTATTTTGAAACCAAGTCTCATTAAGTTGCGGAGTGCCTCACTAGGTAGCTGAGGCTGGCCGCGAACCCGGATCCTCCGGTCTCAGCCTCCCAAATGCTGGGATTACAAGCGTGGGCCACCATGCCCAGCTCCACTTATTCTTAAAGGACTGCAAATCACATGTAATCTGGGCCTGGAATTGCCTCATCGTCATCTTGTGGGTGGAAAGTGGTGACAAATACTACTTAGGGAAGTGATCCTATCTTCATCTGCAATAACTCAGCTTCTCTTCTAATCCTCTTTGTATCTTCTATATATGTTTTGGTCAAGCCATCTGCATTGGAATAATTACTTTCAGAAATAGCTTTCAAATATATTTTGAAATCCTTATAGCTTGGGCAACACTGTGACACCGGTCATGGGGCTGAAGGCTCATTCTAGATGTCCTTTGTTATCCTGGATAGAATTTCTTCCGATGCCGCCAGATCTAGAAGGTGTTTTGAGGATGATCCTGGGGTGGGGCCTGAGATGGAAAGGTTCCAGATCAGGACAGAACCAACCTACCAAGCTTTAACATAGTATTTCAACATTTCCACAAATGACACAGCCAGACCAGATGCCCAATAAAGCATTCTTATAGCTAGTCTCTGGCCACTACAGAGTTCCACGTAATGTTGGGCCTTGGCATAGCTTGCAATGCTTCTACATACTCTGCAAAATGACACTGGTCACCATTTGTGTGTGTGTGGGGGGGGGTACCAGGGATTGAACTCAGAGGCATCATACCACCTCCAAGCTACACCCCCAGTGCTATTTTTTATTCTTTATTTTGAAACAGGATCTCACTGAGTTGTGGAGGGTCTCACTAAGTAGCTGAGGCTGGCCGTGAACCGGGTCTCAGGCTGCCAAGTACTGGGATTACAAGCATGGGACATCACGCCCGGCTTAGTCATCACATTTTAAAGAAGCCATGTTTAGACTTCTACACAAGCTCTTGACTTTTTATTAAAACAGCAGCTTCTGGTTTGTGCTGACCCCCAAATGGCTTCTCGCTGGGTATAAATTACAGACTCTTTGTTCTTTCCCATTCTGCTTGGAAATAGTTGTTTAAACATTTTATGCCTATGTTCGTATTGGTTACACCCATGGACATACTCACCATGTGAATTTCCCAAACTCTTTGGTCACATACTGAAAGTACTAAGAAGCTAGCATTTCAATTACTGTTATGCTTTATTTATGTAGATTGCTATTTTTTTTTAAAGTAGTGTGGCTGCTTCTGTTTGGTTGGACTAGGAGGAAGAATTAAAGAGGGCAGGGAAATTTAGTTCGAAATATAGAGAGGGGACCTGCATTGCTGTAAAGGTTTGGCAGTTACCTGAAGAATCAGAGAGTTCAAGTGAAGGCTCCCTTAGAAAATAACTGTTTCAGAGACAAAGAGAAAAGACAAGGATCAAGAGCAAGAAGTTCTTCAGTGAGCAGATACAGCCTGCTGGGTGGCTTGCTCTTTGCATGATTTGAAGAAAAGTCCCTTATTGCACAATCAGCTGAGGAAGACCAACAGGGAAAGAAACAATCTTGAGCATGGTGGCACACACCTGTAATCCCAGTACTTAGGAGGCTGAGACAAGAGGATCGCAAGTTCAAAGCCAGCCTCTGCAAATTAGTGAGACCCTGTTTCAAAATAAAAATAATAGGTAGAATGTCCTTGGGTTTAAACCCCAGTACCACAAGAGAAAGAAAGAAGAAGGAAAGAAGGAAGGAAGGAAGGGAGGGAGGGAGGGAGGGAGGGAGGAAGGAAGGAAGGAAGGAAGGAAGGAAGGAAGGAAGGAAGGAAGGAAGGAAAGAAGGAAGGAAGGAAAGGGAGGGAGGGAGGAATTCTGAGAAAAAATAATACAGAGAACTATCTTATTTCATTTGGATTTCTGGCTCTGGCTCAGATTAGTGGTTAATTACTTTGTCAATTCTTTTAATATAATGGAAAAAGTTTTTTGATAACTGAAAAAATGAGGAGAATGGAAATTTTGACCTATTGAAATAAATTAGCCGCCCCTTCTCTCTACTTCCTTCCCTTTTTCTGTTTTCTTCCCTCCTCTCTTCCAACTTCCTCCTGTCTCTCTCCCCTTCCCTTTTTTCTTCTTTCTTATCCGTCCTCCATCCTCCCTCTGAAGGAAGAAAGGGGTGCTCACTTGGCTTCTCACACAGGTCCTGCACTCATCCGTGTTCTCTAAGGTTAAATCACATTAGTAACCAATGTGCATCTATAGCTCAACACCTCTGGATGTGTGCCCGCAACATTTGGCAAGGCTCTGCCCACACTTCACCATCCAACCACAACCAACACTCACGTACACACACGTACACACAGCCCTCGGAGGATCCATGACTTGCTGAATTCTGGAATATATCAGAGTGTCAATGCTCTTGCCTTTGTTTCCCCATTACCTAGCCAAATGACACAGAAAAGGCATCTGGAGAAGAATTTTGGAATAAATTATAAGAAATTCACAAATATGACCTGAATATAGAAAACCTAAGCGTAGACTTCCTACAGTGCCAAATTTTCATGGAGAAGCTTTGTGCTTCCTGGGCAGCTTCACACCCAAAACAAATTGCTTCTTATCAAATTTTGTCTCTTGCCCCAAATGCTGTGCTAGGCACCAGGGATCCAATAGGGAGCAAGATAGTCAGCTTGTGGCCTGATAGAGTTGACTTTCTATTGGGTACTTAAACTGGGAAATGGGCCAAATTCCCCAGAGCTGGGTGGATCTCTCCAGCATGTTATTTAAAAATTTAATTGCCATTTGTCATGGGTAGTTATTGTCTTTGGCTGAAAATTGTACAAGGTCGTATGCCAAGATTCTACCACAAGCACACATAAGCATTCAGCACATCTGCAGCATCTAGGAAGATGATCTTACCTTCCTCCTAAAATCCTTGACAATTCCCTTTATTCAGAAGATACTTTTATATCTATCTTAACTTGTTTGCCTGTAAAAAATAATAATAATAATTTGGAGGTTGGAACTTGCTCCATTTTTTAAACTTAACAATTAAAGAGAATCCCGAAGTTCTGACAATTGATTTATGTTTAGTAGTGTGTGTGCCAGTAGTTATGTTTTTCAGGAGTGGACATAAATGGGTATTATTTGCATCATATTCTTAGGGCCTGTTTTCTCTGTAAGTCATAGCTCACATGTGAAAGTCTGCTCCCGGATGTGGTTCCTGGCCTGCAATATGGCCAAGCAACTGCCCACGCGGGGATGGAAATGGTTGGTGGCTGGTCTGAAACCACTGTGCAGTCACTTCCTAGGTCAGCCACAGGGCCAGCCTAGCCCATGGAACTGATTGTGCATAGAGTGCACAAAGAGACATGGCCTCAGTACTGACCAAAACAAGCAGGCTGAATTGTGACTGGTAGAGTTGTTCATGGAATTATTGAAACAAAGGAGACATCCAAGATCGAAAAGTTAGATGTATTGAGACAGAAACAAAACAAGCAAAGAACACACACACACACACACACACACACACACACACACACACACACACACGTGGGGGTGGGGGACAATGTCTGAAAGGCAATAATTCAACATTAGAACCGGGAGGCAATCCCAGAGAAGTCTGCCCCCAAGAGGAGGAGGACAGGGCTTCTTGGTGTAGAAGCTGAGATGCCTAAGTGTGAGCGTTCAA
Source organism: Graphiurus murinus (assembly GCA_004027655.1). Classification (NCBI taxonomy): domain Eukaryota; kingdom Metazoa; phylum Chordata; class Mammalia; order Rodentia; family Gliridae; genus Graphiurus; species Graphiurus murinus. The sequence continues at coordinate 153,714 of PVLC010000991.1, read as the reverse complement.
GAATGGGTTCCTAAAAACCAAGCATTTAAAAAAATTCTTGTGCCCTGACACAGAATGTCAGAACATGGCAATATAGAGTAAGAGGGGAAGCATCCTAGAAAATAACTTAGATAATTCATAGGATAACATGATTTGCTCTAAGAAAGTTCTGTTTTCATTATTCCATTCTTATATACTAACCCTCCAAGCTCCCTTCTACTGTCTTTTCCTCTTTCTCTCCTGTCTTCTTCTGTTACATGCATGAAGAAAGGCTCTTAACCAGTTTTGTCTCTCCCCCTTAACTTCCTGACTGGGACTTGAAATAGTGGTGAAAGGACAGGATAATCTTGAATAATTGTGACAATTCATCGGTTGGAGATGAATAAACCTCTGAATTATCCAGATGCTTAAATAAATCTAGATTTTTGTCTCCATGCCAAGAAAACATTGGGATGACTCAGTGCATTTTCCATTTCTCCTTTATGTGTGGTATCACATAAACATTATGTGAATATATTAACCAAATTCTTTTTGAAGAAATGGAAAAATCTGCTCCCCAAACACAATCAAGATTCCCAAGATACTTAACCCCTCCCTAAACTCAACTTTAAATTTAACTTGCATTCCAAAGTGCATAAAGAGAATTCTCTCCAAGTAAATTTGTTCAAATAAATGCCTTTTTTAAAACGTAGTGGCACATGCTTATAATCCTAGTATTTTGGAGACTGAGACAGGAGGATTGCAGGTTCTTGGTCAGCCTCTGTTCTCTGTTGTGTTTTTATCACCCTTTGATACCAGCCTTGAAAACCATGTCTACTTTCACCCCACTTTGTTCTACCTGAAGTTTATTATTACTGAGCTGAAGTTACTCTGGGGCTCCTTCTGCCCACTGCAATGGTGACATTGATTGGTTTCAGGTTTTAAAATCTGGGATCCTGACTGTCACCTCAGTTATAGGGAGTTGGTGCAGAAGTGTGAGCAGAACAGTTTGTGCCCTATGCATTTTTAAACCTCGATGTGTGAGATGTTGGGCAATTCCTTCTGCCAGCTGTGGTTAGTTTATCCTTGGTGTCTAGCAATCCTTTTTGAGTGGTTCACCTCTCTGGTCCAACCTCAGCAGTAGTGATTTAGAGGTGTCAGCTGGTATATACAAGTGCAAGTTGTATTGTATTCAATGGTGAAAGTTGGGTGAGGGGAGAAGAGCTGGAATAGATAAAATAGAGTATATGATTGAGTAGAATGAGAGTTTGAGTGTAGTAAAGTAATATATAGTAGTGATTAGAGATAGTGAATATGTAGGAGGATTCTAGTAGTCAATGTAGAGTATTTAGGTGTAGTGATATGAAATGAAATTAATATAAGACAAAGAAAAAAAGGTCAAAGAGAAGAAAGTAGATAGGAAAGAGGGGGGAAAGATTGTAAAAGGGATGGGGAAGAGAACAAATTACAAACAAAAAATAACAAAACAACAAACCAACCAACCAACAAACAAAAAAAACCAACCCTGCAAATATTCAAGTACAGAGCAGACTTGGCCTCTGCAGTCCTCCTGGGATCTTTGGATATTTTCAGCCATTTAATGTCTACTCACTATAGGAGGTTTTTGAGCATGTTCCAAGCATTCTCATTTACTCAGTAGTGATGTCAGTTTGTAACCTCACTTTTGGGTCTTCTGCAATGATTAGGACCCTAGCTTGATGTCTCTCTCTGTCAGTGCAGGACTGGGTGCTGCTGGTGCCTCTCTGCTTCATGTTTGAGTCTCTGAGCTCTCCACAGGGCTTGTCCTGTGCCACTCTCTGTCTATGCAGGCAACGGGTGTCACTGGGGTTGGACACAGTGTAAGCCCAGGGTTCCATGCTTTCCACAGGCCCTGGGTCTGCATCTTTCTCTCATCTTTCTCTCTGCCTACATAGGTGGCAGGTGTCCAGTGTAATCATGGGGCACTCTCTGAAGGCCCTGTAATAACTCTGTGCCCTGCATGCTATGGGCCTCTCTACACACCTCTGATCCAACTCAACCACTACAACAGTGAACTGCAGTCTCAGACCTCATGAGTCTATCGCTTGCCACATGAGTCCCTGTGGCTCTGCTCTTTAGTCCAGCACTGTTCTGGCTCTCTGGAGGGAAAGGCAGGCTGAGCCGCCGCTGCTGCAGATTCTGGCTAAGCATCCAGGCACTCAGATTTCTGTCAAAAGTGGAGTGACATGCCAAACACTTATGCTGTGAAGATCTGCAGCTGCTTACTCCACACAGAGTCGCTGGCTTCTTTGCTGGGTGTCTTTAGATGCCACAGTGCTACAGTCCCAGCACAGCATGGGCAGCATGGACAGGCTAAGATGGCTTGGCTGGCTGCCACCAATAGCATTCGCCAGCCGCAACATGTGTGGGGCTTTTGCTACCCCCAGTTCTGTCTTCTCGATTTTGTTCCGCCACAGTTCAATTCTTTGCTGCTTTTTTCTCTTGTCAAGAAGCTGCCTTCTTGGCAGTTGTGTTTTGAGTTTTACAGTGACTGAGATGTGCTGCTTCTCTCAGTCTTTATCTTGCCAATCTTGTTTTTTAAAGGTATACACTTAGCGCATCTTTCTTTGGTCCTCTTACATAATTATTTATTGTTGCCTCTTTTCTCCAAATTACAATTTTTCTACACTCCACAAATTTTGTTGGTCTTCTAAAATTATCATTCAATGCCAAACTTTTTAATATTTCTTTTTTAGCCCAAGATTTACACAGAAGTTTGTATTTTGTTCTAAATTTGTGATGTTTCTATATTAATATATTTAAAGTGAATTTGTAACTTACACTTTATACTTTAGTCAAAATCATGGTCTGCATTATTTATTCTTAGAGACATGTTGAGCCTTTTTTATGGTTTTGTGCATGGTCACTTTTTTTATAACTTTTCTCTGTGTGTGTGTGTGTATGTGTGTGTGTGTGTGTGTGTGTGTGTGTGTGTGTGTGTGAGAGAGAGAGAGAGAGAGAGAGAGAGAGAGAGAGAGAGAAAGAGAGAGAGAGTGTGTTACTGGGGGTTGAACTCATGGGTGTTTTACCACTGATCTCTATTTTATTTTATTTTACTTTTTTATTTTTTGTTTTTATGTGCTTTTATTGGTGCATTATGGTCTTATATCATAGTGTATATTATGTTGACATTGACATACCTGCACAAAGCACTTGGCTCCCCCACCTCTCCATTCCCCCCACCATACAGAGTACTGAGATTAACATTGGGATTTTCACATATGTACACACAGTTGATGTTAGTATTTTCAATAATGAACTTCAGTCTTCCCCCACCCCTTCCCTTAGACCACTTCCCTGACTCCCCTGAGGTTTCTCCTCTATTATCTCGAGTCCCTCTAGTATACCAGTTACTCTCTAGCTTGCACAAAATAAATAAAACATATGTCCCTTCACTTTCCGTGACTGGCTAGTCTCACTTAACATTGTGTTCTCCACGTCCTTCCATTTTCTTGCAAATGACATTATTTTATTCTTCTTTATTGCTGAGTAGAATTCCATTGTGTGTATTTGTGTATTTCCCATAGTTTTGTAATACATTCATCTGTTGATGGGCATTTGGGTTGGTTCCAAAATTTGGCTATTGTGAATTGTGCTGCTATGAACATGAATATGCATATATTACTGTAGTTCTCTGGTTTCAACCTCTTTGGAAAGACACCCAGGAGTGGTACAGCTGGAACATATGGTGGATCCATTCCCAGTTTTCTAAGAAATCTCCACACTGATCTCCATAGCAGCTAAATTAGTTCACAATCCCACCAACAGTGTAGAAGAGTTCCTATTTCCCCACATCCTCGCCAACATTAATTGTTATTTGACTTCTTGATGATTGCCATTCTGATTGGGGTTAGATGATATCTCAGCATAGTTTTGATTTGCATCTCCCTAATTACTAATGATGTTGAACATGTTTGATGAACCTATTGGCCATTTGTATCTCTTCTTTTGTGAAGTGTCTATTCAATTCAGTGGCTCATTTCTTGATTGGGTTATTTTTTTCTAGTGTAAAGTCTTTTAAGTTCATTGTATATTCTAGATATTAATCCTCTGTCAAAGGGATAGCTGATAAAGATCTCCTCCCATTCCACAGGCTTTCTCTTTAGATTCTTGATGGTTTCCTTTGATGTGCAGAAATTTCTTAGTTTAATGCTATCCCACTTATTAATTCTTGTTTTAATTTCCTGAGATTTGGGGGTCTTGGTGAGGAAGTTTCTACTTATGCCTAGATTTTGAAGTGCTGAACCTTTGCCCTCCTCCAGTTGCTTCACTGTCTCTGGTCTAACTTACAGGTCTTCGATCCATCTCAAATTGACTCTTGTGCAGGGTGAGAGGTATGGATTTAGTTCCATTTTTCTATAAATGGATAACCAACTTTCCCAATACCATTTGTTAAAAAGACTGTCTTTTCTCCAGCATATGTGTTTGGCCCCTTTGTCAAAGATCAATCAACTATAAGTATGTGGATTTATTTCTGTATCTTCTATTCTGTCCCATTGGTCTATGTGCCTGTTTCTGTGCCAATATCATGCTGTTTTAATTACTACGGCTCTATAGTATAACTTGAAGTCAAGAACTGTGATACCTCCTTTATGGTTCTTATTGCTGAGAGTTGCTTTGGCAATTCTAGGTCTTTTGTTTCTCCATATAAAATTTATGATTGATTTTTCTAAGTCTATGAAAAATGACATTGGTATTTCAATAGTGATTGCATTGATTCTGTAGATCACTTTTGATTAAATGGCCATCTTGATGAGATTTATTCTGCCTATCCAAGAGCAAAGGAGATATTTCCATTTTCCAAGTTCTTCTTCAATTTCTTTCTTTAGTGTCTTATAATTTTCATTGTAAAGGTCTTTTACTTCTTATGTTAGGTTTATTACTAGGTATTTTATTGGTTTTGAGGTTATTGTGAATGGAATTGTTTTCTGTATTTCTTTCTCTGTGGATTCATGGTTGGCATGTAGAAAAGCTACTGATTTTTTAGGTTGATTTTGTATCCCACTACTTTGCTGAATTTGTTAATCAGCTCCAGTAGTCTTTTGGTTGAGTTTTTGTTGTTGTTGTTTGGTCTTCTAGATATAGGATCATGTCATCTGCATATAAAGATCATTTAAATTCTTTTTTTTCCTATTTAAATTCCTTTGATATTCTTCTCTTGTCTTATTGCTCTGGCAAGAGTCTCAAGGACTATATTGAAAAGGAATGGTGATAGTGGACATTCTTGTCTTGTTCCTGCAGTTTTTCCCCATTCCATATGATATTGACTTTGAGTTTGTTGTATATTGCCTTAATGATGTTGAGATATGTTCCTTCTATTTTGATTTTTTGCAATGTTTTCAGGATGAATAGGTGTTGAATTTTGTTAAATGCTTTTTCAGCATCTATTGATATGATCATGTGATGCTTGTTTTTAGTTCTATTTATGAGGTGAATAACATATATTGATTTACATATGTTGAACCAGACTTGCTTTCCTGGGATGAAACCAGCTTTATCATGGTGTACAATTTTCTTGATGTGGTTTTGAATGCACATGGCTAGTATTTTGTTTAGAATTTTTGCACCTATGTTCATCAATGATATTAGCCTGTAATTTTCTTTTCTTGAGATATCTTTATTTAGTTTTAGTATTAATGTGATACTGGCCTCATAGAAGGAGTTTGGAAGAACTCCATCTCTTTCAATTTCACTGAATAACTTATGAAGTATTGGGACTAATTCTGTAAAGGTTTTGTAGAATTCAGCAGGAAACCCATCTGGGCTTTTCTTTTCTTTTTTTTTCTTTTTTTTTTTTTTTTGGTACTGGGGATTGAACTCAGGGGCATTCTACCTCCGAGCTATCTCCCAGCCCTATTTTTTATTCTTTATTTTGAAACAGGGGCTCACTAAGTTGCAGAATGCCTCACTAGGTAGCTGAGATAGGCCGCTAACCCGGATCCTCCGGTCTCAGCCTCCCAAATGCTGGGATTACAAGCGTGCACCACCACACCTGGCTTTGGGCTTTTCTTGATGGCAGAATTTTTATTGCTGTTTCTATTACTTTGCTTGCTATTGGTCAGTTTAGATTTTCTATATCCTCTTGGTTCAATTTTGGTAGATTGTATGTGTTTAGAAATCTGTCAATTTCTTCCATGTTTTCCAGTTTATTGGAATATAAATTTTCAAAATAGTTTCTGATAATCCTCTGAATTTCCTCATTATCTGTGGTAATGTCTCCTTTTTCATTTCTGATGTTAATAATTTGGGTTGATTCTCTCTTTCTTTTCGTTAGATTGGCTAGGGATTTGTTAATCTTGTTAATCTTTTCAAAGAACCAGCTTTTTGATTTGTTGATCCTATGTATTTTTTATTCTCTATTTCATTTATTTCTACTCTGATTTTAATTATTCCCTGCCTTCTGCTGGCTTTGGCATTGGACTGTTCCTGTTTTTCTATGTTGTTGAGGTATGTCATTAAGTTGTTTACTTGGTGACTTTCTGTTTTTCTTATGTAGGCATTCAGCACTATAAATTTTCCTCTTAACACCACCTTCAAAGTGTTCCATAGATTTTGGTACACATGTCTCTATTTTTGTTTAATTCCAGGAATTTTTTTATTTCTCCCCTTATTTCTCTCCTGATCCATTCCTCATTCAAGAGTGTGTCATTCAGTCTCCATGTGTTTATGTAATTTCTTTTGGTCTTCCTGTTGTTGAATTCTGCTTTCATTCTGTTGTGATCTGAAAAGATGCAGGGAATTATATTACAACTTTTTACTTTGCTGGTTATTTATTTGTGGCCCAGGATGTGGTCTAATTTGGAGCATGTCTCATGGGCAGCTATTTTTCTCTTTTGAAACAAGGTCTTACTAAGTTGATGATTGCCTCACTAAGTTGCTGAGGCTGGCCTTGAACCTGTGATCCTTCTGTTTCAGCCTCCCATGCCCAACTTATAATATAGCTTTTACTGGGCAGAAAAAAAAGGAATTCAGCTATATGATTCAAATATTCCAGTTTGATCCAATCCCACAAACCCCTCCCCCCCCTCTATGTGGGAAGAGCTGCTGATGCCTCACTTGCCAATAGGGCACAGCTGGAAACAGCTGCTTCTGGGATTGGTTTTGGCTGTCTTGCACATGATCAGTTCTTGGGCAGCTCCAAAAGGCCAGGACAGGGGGCATGGTGGCTCTCAGAACTACCTTACCAATAAACTGATTCTTTCAAGAGTCGCTTTCAATAGTTGGCTAAAAGTCTGAGCAGAAAACAGGGCAAAGGGCCATGTGAGGAGTGCAGGGTGGACTTGGAATGTTTCGGTATATGGAAACAGGGAGACAGGGGTGAGAACCCTACTAGGCATTATATGAAGATGATGATACAGTGGTCTTCCAATTGGTGTGGGTAAACTGTCCTGTTTTGGCTAAGAGTACATAGGTGTATCCTTCTGAGGCTGGATGAAGTTGGCTGGCACATGTCTGTATCCATCACAGAAAGAGAGGGCAGATGGGAATTGGGGTATGGGAATGCCTGCCTGAACTCCACCACTGCCAGGAGTCCTAGCAGTCTTCAACAGCCCACTTAAAGAAGGCCTCTAGCAACAAGTGGTATGGTTCTAGGTTTTGCATCTTTTATCTTTCCCCAGGATACATTCCCAATGATGCAGCTTCCATTACACATCAAAGCATGCCACTATAATTGATAGTCCAGTCAAACTCAGTGGCTGCCAGTCTGAGCAGGATAAAGCCTTGGACATAGGAGATGGTCTTTGAAGTCTACAGGGCCTTTCAAATGTCCTTCAAAAATGATTCCTACTTATCTTCAAACTGCAACTTCTGGGGATCTTCAGCTTTCTGCTCACTTGCATTCTCTCATCCTTAAGTTGTGATAAGCATTGAGCAAAGAGAATTTCTCTAATTAGGGTGAAGGGAATGCCATATTCCAAGACTGGGTTGGAGGTCCACTTCCCAGTGTAGCTTCTGCCTTGTGCTTTCCCTGATCTTTGACAGCAGCTTTTTGCCATGGATGTCTTGGAACTTGAGAATATTGGCAGTGATTTCAATCAGGAATGAGTATAGCTCTATCTTATTCCATTTCTCCAATGTCTGGTCCATCTCCTCTTGCCCTTTGCCCAGAACATCCTTCACTAAGTAGCAAGCCTCACAGATCAGCTGCATGTTACCATACTCTGTCCCATTGTACACCATTTTGACAAGGTTTCCTGCTCCCTCTTCTCCCACCCAGTCACAGCAGGGCTCTTCACTTCCTACCTTTGCAGATGTTCTGGAAGACTGTCTTGATGGGGGGGCCAAGCTTCTTTGTTCCCTCCTGGTATGAATGATGGGCCATATGGGGCCCCTTCCTTGCCACCACTAATTCTGCTCCCCACAAACAAAATTCCTTTGTCCTTGAGGTCTCAACATGATCTTGTGAGATCTGATATTCAGAATTTATTCCATCGAGGATGACATGTCAGTCTCTAACAACAGTACTAGCTTTTCAATGTTATCAACAGCTTGACTGTACTTCATAAGACATGGTCTGCTGGGGCTTCTTCAGCTTGCAGACCACTTCTTTCAATGATTGCATACCAACTACTTCAGCTTCCTTTGTCTCATTGGCCAAGAAATCATCAACTTTGAAGAATGTCCTATTAAAAGCACAAACCACAAAGCCATGGTCATGCATGTTCAAAATTAAGTTCTGACCCATGACAGTCAATCCAATCAGCGTAATGTCAGCTTGGGCCTTGGTAACCACAGGCAGAACAGAGGGAAGGGGGTGAAGTGTGGGGATTTCACAGTTCATAGGCGGGTGCCTGCATGGTCAAACTTTATATGTGTTCTTTGTGCATTTGAGAAAAACATGTTTCTTCTATTATATACAGAAATCTATTCATGACTAGTCAAGAATAGTTTTTGTATTACATAAATCTTCTATACCTTTGCTGATTGATGTGTCTAATTTAATAATTGAGAGTGATATGTTGAAGTCACCTGCTATGGAGGTGAATTCACAATTTTGTTCCTGTAATGTTATCCATTTTGTTATATATTTCAAGAATATTTTTATTAGATGTACACTTGTTTAAGATTTCCTTTTATTCTTGATGACTTGAAACTTTCATTTATACAGAGTGATGGTTTATATCATCAATATTATTTTTGTTTTAAAATCCATTTCATCTGACACAAATACATATATATCAGATATAGTTTTTTGGCAGCTACACTATCCCAAGACAAAGCCCTGCCCACTACTCTGGGAAGGAACTATTCTGAAAATAAAAATAACCCCCAACAAGCATGTGTGTACACACACACACACACACACACACACACACACACACACACACAGAGGCAGAGGCATATCTCCCCAGTGTACTCACTGGACAAATGAATTTTAAATTTGGCAAATTAAAAGAGCATCTGGGATTACTCACACTAAGCAGACTGATGTTGCGCCATGACTGTACTTTCATGTTCCCACAACCCCCCTTCCTTGGCCAGACATGAAATGCTTTTATTACTGTTGTATGCCACCACCTAATGTTGTTAAGAAATCATATGTTCATGTTCTGATTCTCCAACTAGAGGTTTTGGTAGGAATTCTGGAGAGCTGACTTTTGTGTCTTGAGAGTCTCCATAAATCTTTATGTAATAATATGAACATATGTCTCTTTCTGCCCTGGCTCCAGGCTGCCAAACCCTGTCTTCAACTAGAAATTGTTCTAAACTCTGCCAAAATTACTCTGAAATTATACTCTTAAGGTTCTGTTCTCTGCATTATGGTGCTTCCTATTTTAAGAACAATACAAAGCACAGATCTGTGCTATTAACTTTGTGCCAAAAAAGTCATCTTTTGCCTAGTTGGCTATTTTATCTGTTTCTTTTTGGAGATAATTGTTTTCAACTGTAACATTGTAAAATGAATAATAAAAATAAAATATATTTTAAATACAGAAAAAGGAGACTATTAATATCACCAGAAATTATACCTCTTAGAGACCATTACTACTAATCTACTGTTGTTTCTCACCTCCAACAATTCATATAAGTACATTTTTCAAAACCACCATTACTTTCTACATTCTGTCTTATGACTTTCTTCTTACCTAAGATTCTATCATAAGTATTTCATCATGGTAATAATTACTTTTGCATGTGTCTTTATGTTAGTATTTTGTTGCAATTCTCAGTTATATGGCTATACCAAAGATTTTTACTCTATGTCCTATTCTTGAACATTTGTATTATTTTCAATCTATTGATGCTGTAACCAAATGTTGACCTGAACATTTTTACTCATAATTTCTTGTATGCAGAGATTAACCAGTCTCAAAAAAAAAAAAGAGTAAATGTATGTTTTCTTTTATATGTGGAATAAGGGAAACATCAGATAGAAGAGCACAGACCCCAAGGGAGTGACTGAGGGGATTAGGGAGGGCAGAAGGAAGTCATAAAGAATAGAACGGTTGAAGCTGGGCGTGGTGGCGCACACTTGTAATTCCAGTACTTGGGAGGCTGAGACCCGAGGATCCGGGTTCACGGCCAGCCTCAGCTACTTAGTGAGGCCCTGTTTCAAAATAAGGAATAAAAATAGGTCTGGGGATGTAGCTCGGAAGTAGAATACCCTGAGTTCAATACCCAGACCAAAAAAAAAAAAAAAAAAAAAAATAGAACAGTTGAAATAATGCTACAAATGTATATAAAATTTCAATTCCAATCTCAAAGACATGCACAGGGAAGGGAAGGGAAGGGAAGGGGATGGATCCAGTGGGAAGGGTACTAAGAGTTGTGTGCATGTATTTTTCTGTCACTCTGTGCCCCAATATGATGTAAAACTACATACACCAAATTAAAAAAAAATTCAATTAAAAAAAAATGAAACTCTGATTGGTTCCTTATGGCAAAGGCTAAGGAATCTTGGGTTTCTGCCAAGTTCCTTTTCCATCTCACTGAAGTGTAAAGTTTTACTTCACTCCCCTGGCAAGCGGCCCTTGACCCAAGCCCTAGAGTACCGTGTCATAGCCAGAGTCCATGGTTCCAGCAGACCTCTATGGGAAGAGAAAAGTTACAGAGCAGATGCTCTTTTGGATCTTATTCAGATCTAAGTTTGTTTTTTTGTTGTTGCTGTTGTTATTTTCGTGGTCATAAGTGTTGACTATCCATTTACAATGTCAAATGCACAGTGAGAAAGAGTGAAAAAAGATCCCGCACCACCAACCCACTTGGCCAACATCTACTAAGATGTTAGCATCACTCACTTTGGTTTCAGTGATCTTATGCCTGGTTATGAAAACTATGGTTAAACATCCTGACTGCAGCCAGGGCATTGGTGGTCTATCCCTGCAGTTCCAGTACTTGGGAGGCTGAAACAAGAGGAACACAGGTTCAAGGCCAGACTCAACAATTTAGCAAGACACTCAGCAACTTAGCAAGACCCTATTTCAAAATAAAAAATAAAATAGGACTAGAGGTCTAGCTCTGAGGTAGAATGTTCCTGGTTTCAATCCCCAGTACCAAAACATGAAAGCAAAACAAAACAAAACAAAAATCATGACTTTATGATAGTTTGAAGTATTTGGAACTCAAGTTCTTACCTAGGTATAATTGTCAGCATTTCCTAATGCCTCATTAATCCATAGTTAGATTTTGGGAAGAACCTTACAGAGAAATTAAGGAAGGACTCAATTTACCTTTTGACTCATCCACTGGTCTGCCATGCAAGCTAGAATAGCTGGAAAACATAATGGTGCTTTTCCTGTTCTCCCATTTGGAGGGAAAGAGACCTGGAATGTTCGAGATTCTGACCTGAGGATAAAGTGAATAAGACAATGCTTCATCAATCAAGCTGCATACACAAGGAAGTAAAGCCAGGAGGAGGGTGGCTCATGGGGAGAAAAGGCAATATCAGAGGGCCTAGAAATCTCAATTTGCCTAAAGCGATGTCTCATGAAGAAGGGACGCATGCCTATAATCCCAGTGCCTGGGAGGCTGAGACAGGAGGATGGCAGGTCTGAAGCCAGCCTCAGCAACTTAGTGAGACTTTCAGTAACCTAGCAAGATCCTGTTTCCAAATAAAAAATAAAAAGGGCTGGGGGCTGTCGCTGGGAGGTAGAATGCCCCTGGATTCAATCCCCAGTACCCCAAACAAAACCTATAGCAGGATGGAAATAAAGGCATTGCAGCAGGAATCATCAAAAGGATTTTGCTGATAGCAGCTTTGGCAGGAGAAAGGGCTTGCCTCAATGAAAGAGATACTGACTGTCTTCTCTGTAACCCAATGGGGTGATGCAATCCAAAGAAAGTAGAGTGGGAGCTGAGAATCTAAGAACCTGGGACTCTTCACACCTCTCAGATGAGGACAGATAAAGACGCAAATCAAGGGCCAGGATGGGGCAGCTGGGGGACTGCTTATGCAGGCACTGAGTCAGGGAGCTCTTCCTAACAGGCCACCAGGATCCTGCCACCCACCCTTGGCCATGGCTGGAGGAAGTTCTAAGAATGACCAAGAAGAGGACACAGTCCCAAAGGCAGCGTCACTTGCAGCAGACTGCATCCCCCCTGCCCAAGCATTTCTGCAAATGTGGGAACAAACATCTCCATTCTCTGGAAAAAACTTTCGAAGACTCAACTGGTTTTGGTCTTGGGAGATGCTGACGTAAGAGACTCTTATTTTCCCCAGTCTTTGGAACGCATTCAAATCAGTGCAAGCTGATTACTAAGCTTTGCTAGTTTCTTCTAGTGTAGGAGATCAAATGTCTTCAATATGCCGGTCGGTCTCCACCCAGCTACATTTGCAGCCCTCGGGAGCAGGGCCGGATGCTGTCAATTCCGGTTTGTTTGTTAACATTTGTAATTAGTAATCCTGCTCCCTTAAAGACATAGCCTGTTGCTGCAGAACACACAGATGGTACATCCAACTGAGGGGAGGACAGAGAGGGTGCAAGGGAAGGACAAGGTTTCTTGGCTCTGCACGATGGAAAAAGTAAGGATCCTGGAGCCTACTGGGTCTCAACTTATATTCTGGCTCTGCTACTGATAGCTTTATCAACTTAAGAAATTAATCATTTTGAGATTCAATTTCTTCATCCGGAAAGTAGAGACATTAATACCTGCTTGATAGAACTAATGGTAGGGCTAATTATGATACCATGTGTAAAATGCCATGCGTAATAGTAGGCTAGTAGGTGACCAGATAGCAAGTCCACATGTTCTCCTCACATTGCTTTTTTTGCTTGTATAAATGTCATGCCCTGAGACTGGGATAGTATAGAACATAACATGTCACCCTAAGACTATAATAAACTCATACTTTTTCTCCTATTTGTTGATTTTTATATTCTTTTAACTGTTATCTTACTTCCAGGTTGACTTCTACCTCCTGGCATGATTCTCCATGTCCTGTTTTTAGGTGATAGCAAGTGTGGGAAGACAAGCTCTGGAATACTGGCCTGGGTGACCTGCAATAAGAATGTGACCTATTGTGTCAGAGCCAAACTTACACACTGAAGTCCCAAGGGTTTTTAATCAATCATTCTGATGAGGTAGCCTAGGAAGCGGAAATTTAGGTAGGATGGTAATGGGAGGATGCAGAAAAATATAGTTTTTTTTTTTTTTTTTTTTTTTTTTAATCAGGGGAGTTAAACTAACTCCACCCTTTGGAAGTCCTTTGAGTTAAGCTAACTCCACCCCTTGGAAGTTCTTTGAGTTAAGCTAACTCCACCCCTTGGAAGTTTTTTTCTTAGGAAGCCTGTCTCACATGAGTTCCACGCCCCAATCTCAGGAAGTCCTGCCCACCACCTGCAACTTCCGGGCCCTATCTGACCACCTATTTGCCCACCTGAATCTGAGGAAGAGGAGGAGCGAAACCCTTAAAAGTCAGAGTCAAGACGCCGACTTCCTCTTCTTCCCTGGAGGCGCGCAGCGTGCCCTTCTCCTCCATGCCTTACCCCCTTCCCGCTTCCCGCTCCTTGCCTTCCCTTCCCCTTTCTCCCAGTTTCCCTTTAAGTTCTTAAAATAAACCTGCCTATGTT